>VXBQ01011171.1:111607-282746 GCA_013400175.1 Phainopepla nitens | reverse complement strand
AAAGTGCCATCACTTCACATACAGGCTACCAAATAAGAGGAACCCCCTCCTTGCTAGGGATTCAGGTGTATTTCTCTTCTGCAGCCTGGCCCCAGCCTTGCCTCTCCCTGGGGCCAGCTGTGACTCAGTGGGATCCTCCTCTCCAAGGTCTGGGAGGGGGTCAGCCCCAGCTCTACATTCCTTATGGGTGGGAGCACGGATTAAATAAGTAATCTCTTAGTTGGCCTCTGGTCCCTCCCACATGGCATAAAGCTGCCTAGGTCATTCTGCTGCTTTGGGGAGGGCTCTGTCAGCAGTGTACTGAGCACAGAAGCCTACGAGGTAACAGAAGATAGATCCCTTCCTTGGTATCAGTTGAATATCACCGGAGATTTGTTAAATCTGTACATACATTTTCCTCTCACAGAGAAGTGCTCAGCCTCACTCTCCTTTCTGTAGGTGCAGAAGCTCTCACCTCCATGGGGTGGTGCCAGGTGGGTGAGTGATGCTGGGTGGGCGCAGGCATGGGGGCAGTCCCTGCCTGACTCAGCTGAAGGATTGCGAGCAGCCCCGCTTCCTCTCACATGGCATCACATGCTGGAGGGAGGGAAGGGGGAGTAGTGCCAGGATGGTAATGGATTACTGTTGCATTCCTCATCAGATGGCCTGGTAAGCCAACTATCAGGACTATGAATTCAAATCAAGAGAAGGTTGCTAAATCAAGAATGAAAAAGTAATGAGATAATCCTTGACGCTTCTCTACGTAGTGTTGATAACCACAGATCTTGAAGCATCTCAATGCTGCAGAGGTAGGAGAGTAAATAGCCTTAAGAGAGGAGCTGATAAAGGCAAGGCAGATGTGCTTCTGCCATCTCTGTAGACTTTAGATTGGAGATGCAGAGGTGGCTGGCCAAGATCAGCAGCCTTCAGCCTGCAAATGCAGCTGCATGAAAGAGCCAAGGCTGATGTGCCTCTGATGGGTCAGAGACAAGGCTGAGACCCTCTATGTGCACTGCAACCTCCTGAAAGTGCTCTTTGTGGTGGCATGGCCACACAGAGAGACCTCACTCTCCATCTCACACATACTATGGGGCTCACTGCTCAGCAAACAAAAGTTTGGACTCCTGCTGCCGTGGAGTACTGGCAGGTGCCCCAAATGAGGGCCAACAACCCAAGTCAAGACATTGCTCTTTGAAAACCTGCTGCCACCGCTGCTCGTTTTCGTAATCCTTTCCCCTATGATAGTATAAACAAGCTGTCATCTATTTTTCAATGAAAAATACTTTTGCTTGGCTCGGTTTCACATTGCACTGTTACTATTTGCTGTCGCAGAAGCTGCTGCAGCTATAAATAACTTCACCACAAGCTCCTCTCATCCGTAAGCTCAAGCACTCACTTCAGAAGAGGCAGGCAAGATTAGGATCTTGTTTTGAAGGGTCAAGTGTCCCAGCAGAGGTGATGAGTGGGTGCCATCATTGGGGTGCTGGCACCCCATTGCCTGACCCTCCAGTTGACTTCCTGGCTGATAGTACAGGGTCCAGAAGCTCAAAACCACCTTGCTTGTCACCCAGGAGGTGATGCTCATGTCAAGAGCAGAGGATGAGACCTGCCAGCAGCAATGCTTCGCTTCCACATCCCACTGATGCAGAGTTGCAGAGTTGTCCATGGCCCTCATGTTTCTGTCACCATCTTGCACACAGCTTGGGAAAAACATCCTAGGAGGGCCACAGTCCCACTGTCTCTGGAACCTAGCTGCCGCCCTGGAGTGGGTGACATGGCCCTCTACGCTCCAGATGGGACAGAGGACCATCCAGATGTGCGTCAGAGTACATATGTGTGCCCTAACTGCAGGAAGAGAGCCAAAGATTCAAGCTGCTAGAAAACTGCTGGTTTCTGGGGCTTTTTTTGAGTTGCTTTTTTCTTCCAGATTTCTAAGTCAGACTGGCTCAGATGAGAGGGTCGAGGCTTAGGTCTGGAGCAAGGAGAGGAAGGGAGGGCAGGCCTTATTTTGGGGTGAAACAGTGCAAGAGTGATATCCTCCCCACACCCGCTTGCACCGCTGTAGGTGGTTGCAGAGCCCCTAGACTGCTGAGAAACCATGCACCGATTGCAGGCGTGCGCTTCTCAGGCGTCTTGCTCAACCTCTGGTGCCAACCAAGCGTGAGACGCACCAGACAGGTTTCATACACTCCCTTCTTCCTGCAAGCATTTGCTTTGTTGTCCAGGGCTGTTGTTTTCTCTGCTCTGTACGCTCTGCAGTCCTGCCTTGGCCTCCTCCGTGGTGACAGCTGCATCCTCCCTGGTGTGCCGCCACTCATGGTAAATGCGTGCCGTGGGCAGGGGACGTGGTGTGACTTGCCCCAAGGTGGAGTGATGCAGTTACGCTCATCCGGATCATTGCCCACACCGGAATAATGCTCTGAGCTGATGATGCCCTAGATCGAGCTGGGAGTGAACTTCAGAAAGGAGAGCTCATTTTGACTGTAGGCTGAATGAATACGGTGACTCATCTAGGTTATTGCTTACAGAGAAGTGTTTGTTTCCATACAATGTGAAGATGCTTTAACTCAACGTTCAAGGTCTCTGGCTGTGGTTTCACAGATATGGCTGGCCGCTGCTGAGCAGGATAGGTCCCCCTCTTTCTCCTGTTCCCAGTCTCACAAAGTCCTGCCCCAGTGCATGTCTGACTGTCACAGTGAGCTGAAATAGGGAATTTGACCCGGCAAAAATTGTCCCCTTCCTCTTTATTTCCACAATCTCAGTTTTCTGTTAGTTTAGCTTCAGTATCAGGCATGAAGTAAAGGAGAATGAGGCCTGTCCTGGGTGGCAGACAGCCTCTGATTAGGCGTGGTCATGACATGTACTCACTGTTCCAAAACAGGGAGCCCCACCATGTCACTGCTGCCTGCCCTTGCATGGTGTGCGCAACGTGGGCAAAGCTGGCAGAAAGCACTGCTCCCTCATTGCCGAGGTCTCGGGCACAAGACTAGAGAGAAGCAGGCCTGTAGATTTATTCTTGAGCCCTTTTGTTTTTGTGATACTTTACTTTCCCAGCCAGACAGGATGAGAAACAAATACCACCAAAATACGATGAGAGAGGCTATTCTTGAAGTGTTTATAGCCCAGCCTCACTGGAGAATGTTTGGCTGCCTCCCAAGACAGCCAATTCTCACTGTGTTTCCAAGCCAGTTTCTGAACTTTCAGGCACTTACCCAGACAGAATCTGGACTTTTTGAAGTTTGCTTATCTCTGTTTACAAGGGCCTCCTGCGAGGGTGAGTCAGGGAAGGGCAGCCGAGGTCAGGGGTGTGAGGGGGGAGCAGAGCAGGGAAGCTCTGCTGAGCTTTGCATGTACCACACGTGAGAGCAGTAGCCCTGTGCAGTCTGAATGCCCAGCTCTGATCTGCCCGAGTCAGTGGTCAGCCTGACTGTGTCTAACAGGTCTCATTATTGCAAAAGGTTTTAAAAAGCCCTTTAGTCCCAAAAGCATTTTTAATTCATTAAACTGAAAGTCCAAATGATGACGAGGGGTATGTGCCTGATTGAGTGAGTAAGGGATGGTCGGAGCTGGAGCTTCAGACCAGCACCCTCCTGCAAATGCAAAGGTGTCAAGGTGAAAGCTGTCAGTTCTGGCACACTCCTGCAAAATAGTGGTTGGTCTCAGCCTGCTTAAGAAAAGCTGCCCTCACCTTTCTCTTCCTTCTTCTTTTCCAGACAGTCAACCATTACTTATTAATTTGGAGGAGATTCTGCCTCATTAGTACTGGAGAATAGCAAGGGTTTGCTAAATTCTCCTGGTTTTCTTTTTGTTCCAGGTTGTTTTATTCCAGGATGGTATCTTGGGATTTTTTCTGCTTGCTTACAGATATGATGTGTTAGAGCTGTATCAGTTTAAAAGGAATAAAATCTAAGCCAAATTATGGGTGAGAAATGAGCTGCATGTTTTAGTAAACGGTCATGAATTTGCAGTCTGCAGAAGTACTTTAAAACAATAGTAACCAAAAGCTTGTTTCAAATATTTAAGGTGAACTGCAAACCAATCACGATAGGATTAAATGAAATATATGCTACTGTTGATAAAATTCTGATATATTAAAAAGTTATTTAATTGCATGCAACTATCCAATATCCTCAGCTGCCACTCTCAATTACTGACATTATTAGTCTAACATTGTTGTATTCAAAATGTAATAAAATAACTCCATTAGTTTGGGAGCAATCACTGAGAAAAAAAGATGTTTGATAATGCACCAAGTTTTCAAGCAAGCACAGGGATTTTATTCTATAATTGGCCATCAGGGCAAACGTCAACATTTTATGAGTAGCAAGCGATGTCAATGCTATGTTTGTTTAAACTTATTGCTGTTTGAATTGACTGAGCAATAATAAAAACCCCTTTGTTTTTAGAAAAACATTTTTTCTTTATCCTACAGGGAGCTCGTTTTGTTTAGCATGTGCCATGAAAAAATTTTACTGTGTTGCTCCTATTAAAGCATGTCTGTTTAAATCAAGTAAATTAAATGTAATCCTGAGATTAAGGAAAAAGCTGTATTTTCATTTGAAGCAGCTTGGTTTTCCTAGTTGATTTTATTACAGTTTTCCAATGTTATGTAAACAAATAGTTTAATCAGGAACAATAGTGGGGGGAAACCTTCACTTTCCTTTTTCCTCTACCGGTGGATATTAAATAACATATGTAATAAAGATACCATAATTATGACACAATACTATGCAAAGGATAAATAACAGTGATTATTTTCAGTGTCAGAAATGTGGCATGAGCCACATAGTTCAGAAGCAAGGTTGCAATTTCACAAAGACTTAAGTGTGCTAACTGGCCCCACTGAAGTCAGAACAGTAATAAACAGGCCTGCAGTCTTCCTCCATGCAAAAACTCCAGATAAGTCCTCGACATAGTTGAGAAATCACAACTGATGTTGCAGTCTGCTCCGCATTTTTTGGATTTCGGTCTCTCATACAGGCAGCATTGGTTAGCCGTGGCTAGGCACGAGTGCAAGTGCGTGCCCTTGCACACGTAATCCAAAATGAAACAGACTCCTGTGAGCACTTCTACCTCAGGGAAAAGATGATGGGAGTAGATATGTAACTGATGTTAGTCATGTTGCTTAATAAACTGGTGGGAGGCATCAAGATGCTGCTTAGATAAATGCCATGCAGGAACCCATGGATCTGAGCAATCCCTCAAGTTTTGCTCTCAGCGTTTCACATGAACCTGCCAAGAAGCTGCAGTCGGTTTGGTCACTTGTGACAGCAGGAATAGAGATGGATCATGCTGAAACTCTTTAAAAATCTGAAGCCTGTAACCCAGTTCCTGCCCAAATTTAGCACAGTGCATTGTGTGACAAGACACTGACTCAGAGGAGTTACTCATATACTTGTGTCTTTGTGAAGTCAGTACCTTTCTGGTGACCTTCCAAACCATTGCCTCAAAAGCCACCTATTGTTAATTCGTGCATGCAGCTTTTCTGAGAAGGTTTTGCTGAGAGATATTTGAATGGCAAGTGCTGTTAACATTCTCATGCCCAGCCCTAACACATCATTTCTGAGTATACTTCATTGCCACTTAAACACTGTGGTTAACTCATAGCTTTATCTACAAGTTCTTGAAAAAGTCAACGCCTAAATTAAGTAATCTTTTCTAGCAGTGTCTTGAATGAAAGGGAAAAATCTGCTTTTTAAACCTTCTGCATAAGTGGCAAGCAGGGCCTGTAATTTTGCATATGCTCCAAAACAAAACAAGCATTTTATTTAAACTTTAAAAATATCTGTGTTGATTCTCATGTCCTGTGGCTTTGCATTAAGGTTTCGGAAGTGAGCTTTGGGATTCCTTGTCTCATAAACAAATGAAGCGCTAATTCTGTTATGTAGATGTTTTTATGGATAGGTGTTTTCCTAAACAAATTAAATTATAAACAAAGATGGAGGCTGATGAAAAACTACTTTGCCTCTGACTCCCATGGAACAGCCTGTTCTCCAGCCATCCATGGAGTCTTACGGGAAATCAGAAAATCTGGTTTGCAAAGCAGTAAAAAAGCAGCACATCCATTTTTTTTCCTGGGCTATCAAACATCTGTAACAAGTAAGAATTCAGATTTTTTTAAAATGAAATGAGCAAGATGTTTTATTTTCTAGACTGTTATGTTTTATTTGAGTTTTTCCTTTAACAGAGGTGTCCTTAAACAAAGGCACCCTGTGTCCAGGGTAGCCCAGGGTGCCAGACCTCCCTTGCTGGAGTGCTCCGCAGAATCTGAATAGCAGTTGTTTTTACTTATCTGCATTAACTCTGTCTTTGAAAGACATATGCCATGTCAGCACTCTACTATTGCCTCCCATCCATTTGTTTACAGATTAATCTTCCCCTTTGACAAAGGTAATTTTTAAACTTCAGAGTCGGGCAGCCCCTCTGTGCTGTGATGGGATGCAGAGGACGTGAGCTGACACCAAGCAGCAGTGGCTCCACCGAGTCGCTGCTGGTGCCCAGGGGACAGGGGAGGAAAGGGGCATTGCCCAGGCACAGCAGAGCTGCTGCAGCCCCCCTGGATGAGGGAAGCCAGGAGGGAGCCAGCCCGGAGGGTCTGAGTGGAGCTGAGCCGCCGGCTGATCGGAGAGGAAAAGGCAATGTGCTGGCAAAAATGCCTGAGTCCTGCTTGAAGCTGCATTTTCACCACGGAGGAATGATGGGCCTGTTTCCCTCAGGACCCTTGTTAATTGGTTTTGTTTAAAAAGAATAAAAAGTAAAGTGCTGACAGGGTATTGTTGGCCGGCGTAATCAGGTTTTAAATATGTTTTAAATCAGCTAACAGAGCGACATAAATGCTAGATTCATTCCCTTCTACTTTGTGTGCCCAGGGAAAGAGGGAAAGAAAAACAGCAGAGCCAAACTTACTAATAGATTTTAATCCTTCCTGGAGTTACTATCAGCTAGGCTCCTGCTACTGTTTACCCAGCTGAGGAGTCTTTAAATGGGTGTCTCCATTTGCAAGGATCTCATCCCATTGTGAATATGGCAATGACTAGACAATGAGGCTGTTACAGAAGAAAGATGAGCTGGCTGCAGCCAACAAATCTTGCACTCTCCATTTACAGGGCTATAATTATCCGAAGTTTTAAAACACAATGCTATCTGCTGAAAGAGACCATCTGGGTGAAGACCAAGACATCCCAATTAAGTGATTGATAAGCAGCTCGTGCTGGAGGAGCACACACCACCCATACAGTGCAGTTCTAAAAATGCCACTTGCGTTAACAACCGTCTTTAAGGAGTTTGAATGAAGCATGCACTGTGGGAGGGAGGAGATCAAGTGTGTTTGTGTGATTCAAAGTCAGGCAGAATAAATAAGATCAGCCTCCAGAGCACAGTGGAAAGTGTTCTTAGAGCACTGAGGTGCAGTGGCAGAGCAGTGCCCATCTGTGCTTTGCAGTCTCCTGTGTGAGGGCAGTGATTTTGTCCTGGGGTGTTGTGAGGAAGCATTACAGAGGGGAAGGAGAACAAACCTCTGTCTGTGCTGGCGTACTCCATCCACCACACATTTTGACTCTGGCCTTGCCCTCTAGTTCATTTTTCCATCTGCAAAGAGAGGATGTCCGTCTGTCCTCCTGTTCTAGACCAACATATCTTTTTTAAGTTTTAAGCTAAGCTCAGCTCTTACAGAACACATACACAATACCTGACTCAGGGCAAATGTCTTGTGTGGCACTTTTCCACACCACAGCAACAACAAAAGATGCAGTTTTGCCCCCTAACACCTTCCCAGTACGGATCAATAGTCCTTTGCATCTCTTCAAAGCAGTAACTGGCACCCTGGGCATGGGTATGGTCAGAAGTGTGACTCAGAGTGCCTGCAGTAAAATAACACAACCAGCTACAGCTGATTTGTTCTTCAGCAATTGCCCACTGTTGCCATCCCCAGGTTGTAAAGCCAGATGGGAGTTTGTGTGATAATCTAAGATGACCATAAGCCTTTCCTTGATTAGTTCTTTTAACTTCCAAAATGGTCCACCTTGTGTGTAAGATATATTTATACATGGATATAATATTTTGCCTCTGAAGCTTGAATCTTAGTTTTAGTGCTGCTGCGTCTAGCCACACCTTTGAGACTTTGCTCTCTCCTGTGGCCACTCTTGCTAAATTTCTCTTTGGCTATTGACTGTTCTCATCCCCTCCACCTGTTCTAAGAATTGATGGAGGCACTTGTATCTTTCAAGTAGATTTATTTTCCAGTGCTTTTCTGTGAACCCATCTTGATTTACCAGCAAAGTTACCCATATATGAGCATTGAAATGAGATGTGGCCTTTATTTTCTATGCCTAGAGTACATGTGATTGCATTTTTATCACATTTAAATGCTGTTTTGCAGGGGTTATTGGGTGAGTGACTCGCCATCTTCATTTATGCATCACTTTCCCTAAATCTTTCTCTTATCTGCAAGCTTTTCATGTAAAATTAGTTGTTGTCTTGTGCTGTCTTGCCTATATGGCAAAGCCAAATAGAAGGACGGGAATTCAGGTGGGTCTCAGCAGAAACAAACCCTTGTTTTCCCAGCACAAAAGAACCTGGGAATGCTGGCTGACAGCAGCTGAGCATGAGCCAGCATGTGCCCAGGTGGCCAAAAGGCCATTGGCATCCTAGCCTGCATCAACAATAATGTGGCCAGCTGGACCAGGGCAGTGAGTGTCTCTCTCTGTACTAGGCACCGGTGAGGTTGCATCTCAAATCCTGGGTTCAGTTCTGGTCACCTGTAAAAGTGAACATTCTGTGATGGATCAAGGACTCTGCTTTGCTCTAGGGTTGCAAGCATCTTTTTAAAAAGTTTTGAGATTAAGCCACCTTAAACAAAGAGATCTGCAAGTGTAAACATCCCTAGAACCCACATCTCTGAAACTACTGGGGAGCAAGCTCATGTGGTGTAACCCTCTACTGCCCAGACATAGGTCAGGGCTATAGGACTATTCCCAATATGTGTAGAGGTTGTATGGGCCAGGCTGTGCAGGGTTGGCTCCCTCTGCCCCATATATCCTTCAGCGATGTCCTGGGGGACCTTGCATCTTAAAACTTCATTCTGAGAAGCTTTGATGCCACGCTGCCGTGTATGCAGCACACACCCATGCTGTGAAAATGCTGCTCTGGGAGGCAGTAACACTCCCAGCACTACCAACATTTTCAATAATGTCCCACCCCTCACACCACCTCACACACACACCAGAGTACGTCCCAATGTCAAAGGGCCTCTACAAGGCGTCTGGAAGACCCATGGGGCTAGTTCATGTCACACAGGTCCCTGGCCTGTTTATATGTGCCAGCAGAGGTGACAGCTGCTCTAGCAGCAAATTAAATTTAGAGAAGGCAAGTTCTTTGGCAGCCATGTCCCAAGTTATTTACAAGCTTATATGCCAACGTACTGGATGCTATTTTACTCTAGAAATCATCAGAAACCTGGGTGTAGATCATGACTGACTATACAATACACTCTTTGTGTGAAAGCAGGCTTGATGTCAGTATCAGGTGCTAAAAGATGTTTCTGAAGGATGACTGAATTTAACAGCCTTTTATGATGCGTTGCATGAGTTTAATCTGCAGGTGACAAAGGCATTGATGAAGTGCCCTGAGACCAATAAAATAAGATCACACCTGTTTGTTGAAGCCAGGTGCAAAAATACAACCATATCCAGAACTGAGGCTTCAACGTTTGAATCAGCTTTAGGAAAACTCCAGTGTCAGAATCTCAAAAAAAGATGTAAGATCTTCACTTGAGGAAGTACACAGAACTGCTGCAGCATCCCCTAGAAGCTGCTTTCTTCAACTGCAAGCTCTATTTTCATATGAAAGATGCAGCTGTTCCTATCCTCCCACCAGTCTTTCCTGCCTGCCTCACTGAGCTAGAGGGATGTCAAGACCACGAGTTCCTCAAATGATGGAGTAGGCAGGAGCTGCTTTGCACCCCCTTCATGTTCATCCTCAGGTGTGTGTATCTTCATGGGAGATATACTCTAGCCAGATAGAGGTTATTTTGCTTCTTAAGAAAATACTGGATGGTACTCTATGGAACTTCTGTTACAAGAAGTGAGGCTTGATTTTCTTCATTCCTAAAACTCCTATGCCTCTCAAAGACACAGGAGAAAGGCAACTGTAAAGTCAAATAAAATGCCAGCTATACCTCACTGAAATATTAGTGTCTTTGTTTCCCTCTTGACCTAAAATAAACTTAATTTTCTTAACTTAATACCAAAAATAGAACGGTTGATTCAATTGGCTTATGCTGTTAGGGAAGAATATAGTATTTTTCATGTTGATTCAATTGTTGGACCTTTCTATCTTCCAGTGGTGAAAACATTTGAAAACAGAGAGTTTTCCTTATAGCAAGACGTGGACTTAAGTTACAAAGTTTAAACCTGTCTGAAATATTTCCCAAATTCAAGGTCTGGGAGATAAATAGTGGGAGTTGGTTAAATCCTTCTAGGGAAACTGGAATTTAAGGTATTTTAAATATGAGTTTCATGTAGCAGTCGTAGTATTCGCATCCATTCCATTTGCATCATTAAAGGCTTGCTGATGAGAAAGGGAGAAATATTTGGGTGTCAGAGTTCAGGTTTGTCTACATTTGTCTGTCTTCAGCTATGAAAATGTCTAAGCATTTTCTAAAGTGTCAGCTGTGATCTGCCCATTCTTTATGGATTCAAGACAATTGCTAGGCAATTTCCTCTTCTGTGAAATAATTTCTGTTCAGACAGAGCACAGCTACACTAGAACTTAGGTTTTTTTCTAGGCTGTTTTCCCAGACTTGCCTCAGATCCTCTCTTTTCTCCAATAGTCTGTGATCCAGCCTGTTTTATCTAATCTGCTCCATCTTGGCCTCTATGCCACACTCATCCCATGGTTCTCCAATGTCCCAACAGCCTGACTTTGTTGCCTTTCTTGCCCCACGAGTCCCACTCCTTCCATCAAGAAAAACCTGGGACAGCTATCAGATAAAACTAACAAATTCGGCTTTGCCTGATAATCTCCATGTAATCAGTCCATCCTTCAGCTTGGTGGAGAAAAAAACCTTCTAAGCTGTGTCCAGGAAAAAAAAGACAGATCTTTGTGTCCTCCATCTCCTTTGGGCAAGTTCTCAGATGACTTGGCTACCTCTGGAGATGGAGGCAGCAAGTAGGCTGTGAGAACTGTGGCCATGGCACACTCTTCTCCACTCTGTCACAAATTTGTCACCAGCTAAGCTCACAGCTGGACCTCCTGAAACCTCTCCCCTGGCAGCAACTGCTAGTGTTGGCCAAGCATGTGTTCGCATTTCCCTTTTGTGGTGTGCCAGATCCTGGCTTAGTCTGGGGTCTTTTCACTTGTGCCAGGGGTGAGGGACTGGGCCAGCTGCTCCAAGGCTTCAGCTGGATCTGGGATGGCCTATGTGAAGAGCAGGCAGCTGCTGACTTTCTTGGTGGATGGCACTGGAGCTCATGAGGACCTCAGGTGCCTTGAGTGCATGTAGCTATGACTATGCAATGCTTTAATGCAATGAGGATATGATTTCTCAAGTGACCAGTCCCAGAAATATTGAGGTTCTCTGAATTTCTTCCTGGAAGCGACTCCTGGGTAGAAGTGGTCCACCTGTCAATTGGCTGTTCTGACAAACACCTACTGAGCGTGTCAGTCAAAAAAAGGAGGACACTCAACAAACACGTCAATCTGACAGTCTGAAAATCATGTGAATCGTTGTGTGTGTGCTACTTAGAGCTTGAGCGTGTTCCCACCTGGGAAATACCTTGTACTTTTGAGGCTAAAGGTCCACATTATTTGTAACAAATTAAAAAGCTACGCAAACATTTCTGTGGGTCAAGGGCAAAAGTTGAAATTACAGTCTTGTATTTCTGAGGTAATTTTGTCGTGTAATAAAGCCAAGACACTCTTTAATCTTTGAAGGAGAATGTCTGGCAAACATCCCCAGTTGATCTTCTCTTTCCTTTCCTACACCCTCCAGCATGCATATGTGACTGGGAAATTGAGGCACTCAGCAGTTTCTGCATGGATAATATCCCTACTGGTTATTTTAAAGGCCAGTCACTGCTATCAGGAGTATACTTCAGATAGCTTAAAATATTCTTATTTCACTGAGAAAAAGCAGTGATTTGTGCACAGGCTATCCAGTTTGTGGCAAGGTTGTTGGAGCTGAGGTCTAGGATGGGCAGAGAGCATCTTGCTGTTTGTCACAGTTCAGATCCAACCATCCACTAAAAATGCAATTGCCAGAAGAAATGCTGGCACAAGATGTAGAAAACAACCCTCTTGTTGTTATTTCACCAATTATTATTTCAGAGAGGGGACCATATAACTATGGGGCCTCAAGAATAAAAAGTAACAGATGCACACTGGAGCAGAAGCATTAATGTTTGATTTATAGCACAGAAGCATTTTCCTCTGCTGCCAGGTGTCTCTTAAGTCTGAGCACTTCTTGCTTTGTTAGATGTATTCTCCTGTAAACACTTTGTTGCTGCTATTACATTTTCCCATGCTGAAAGTCTATCGCAAGGCCTTTTTTCTGAGGCATTGGCAGATGGCAATTAGCACCCTTCATATTCTTTCCCCATAACTTCAGCAGTTTTTTGCCTGCATCCACTTAACAGCTCCAGGCATGCCAAATCGCACGCTTCTGGAGGACTTGTTGCTAGTAGCAGATCTTTGATTCTAAATGCCTAAGTAGCGTCTGAACTATATTTAGAGCAAGTACACGCCTGCCTATTCATGATCTTTTGTGTATAGCCTGGACAGCTCGGTGCCAGTGTGCAGCATAATCAGCTTCTCCTTTAGCGTTCAAATTCCACAGCTCTTCAGACAGGAAGGGAGAGGGGAAAGAGTGGTGGGCAAGGAAACAAGGATAGTAATTAAATATGACTTAGGAAAAAAAAATCCCTGAATAGCAAATTAGCCTTGCTGTTAAATGTTACTGCTCTCTTCATAAAGTCCCAGCCATGTAATTATTGCACATTCATAACTCCTACAGACTTTCTAGAATGTTATACAGTACTGAGGCTGTGAACATCAAGAAGTTGTCCTCGTTTTCCTGGACTGCTAAGGAAAGAAAGAACCGAATACATTTCCTGCTTAACAGCACTTCCATTAACTTAAAAGGCAGGAGCCTCTTAAAAAATTCTAGGTAGTTGTCCCACAGCTTTGCAATGTAAGGACATCTGGAGTAACAAGGACAAGCCTACAGCAGATAAAAGATAGGATTCGGCTTTGGCACTTACTGACTTGTATAAATGCTCAGAATTTACCTATTCCAAGCACCTGATTTTTCTAAGTCGTGTTTGTAAGTATTTAGTTCTGCGACATTAGAGCAAGATGTTTCTACCATGAGACACAGACAAATTCAACCAATTTGATCATGTAGTGGTAAATAAAAAGATGATCAAACCTACCTGTTCATTCACTTTGAGGAAAATAGGTAAATTTGAGTTTTTGATTGACTGTACCATTAACTTTTGTCTCTTGTGTGAAAATGTCTCCATTAAATTTCTGATTTGGCACCTCTTCACAGGGAGACAACCCTGAAGTATTTTCCTTATAAGCCTCTTAAATAATAACTGCATCTTCCCCTTGAACTTATGTAAAATCAACAGAATACAAGATAAGCCTGTAATTTTCTACTGAAAGGAAAATAGTTAATAAAACCAAGAAGGGACCCTGCTCCTGTTCGTCATAGTTAAATATTCAGCTATCTACATTTAACTGGTCAAAGTGAAATCTTAACCTGTTCAGATGTTCAATGTGGGTGGCTGGAGAAATGGGTGAAGAGCTTGTTCAGCCACTCATACCCAGCTGCAGAGCACAGGCCCATCTCATGAAAACACAAAAATGAAAACCAGTTGAAATGTGTGTACGATTCCCTGTAAATTGCACTACTAAATGACAGAATATAATAGGTTTAATGTTTTTACTTTTTCTAAATGCATATGCTGTTGATTTGCCTTGAGAACTAGCATGATAATTTCTTTACCGATGCACTATAGGTTCTCTTTGAGAGAAGTGCGACACTCTTTGCATGTTTCTGGTTCTTATGTTCCATTAAAAAAGGTTCTGTACTTCCAGTGTTTTTGTGGTAGTGCTGCTGCTAGAGATGCAAACTGTGTCTGACTTCTTCCTGCAGGATGGATTATAGGTATCAGCCTGTGCCAGGAACACAGGGCGCTCTGCCTTCAGCTATAAAAGACAGCTGAAGTTTTTAATTCCCTCTGAACATATGTGTGCGGTTTTCCAGCTGAAGGCAGGGGGAAACAACCTGAGCTTGCACTTTATGCTAGAGCCATATTACCATTTATCCAATAGTTGTCACATTTGCTTCATTGCAAATTGAAGCTCTGGGAATTAAAGAGGGAGGATTTCTGTCTAGACCTTATTGTTGACAGTCTCTGTGGAACAGATCCAACATCCTAGGGAAGGAGGTCACTTTCTAGAGTGCAGATGGACTAAGGGTGTAACATCTCCTGCTGGCCATGTGCCATTTCCTTTCTGTCCTGCTTTCCTTGAGAGGAGTTCAGTTTCTGTCTTCTCTATATTCCTCTGATAATATAACCTTGTTTGGAAGAGATAAGTATAGTCATTTCACTATTAAAATTGACTGTGTACAATTTTTTCTCTGAGAGTCAGAAAATTGGACATGATTTCAGCAGTGTGCTTTGGGAATGGTAGGCTATTGATTAATCCTCTGTCATACAGATTGTATTTGAAAACAAGACAGGTCTATAATTCTTTTCTTGATTGACATTTCTGAACCAAATAAATGAGTTTTATTTGTGTTTTTGGATGAACTGTTAAGTAGAAAATGTTCTGGTGTTTTCCCCATGACTGGAAATCCACAGCTGTTAGGGCAGCAGTAAAAGTGGTTTTGTTTAAGTCATGCATGGCCCAAGATAAAGAACTGAATTTGGAACCTCAAAATGAAGTTTATGGCTTGGCCCCATCAAATATACCCAAGAACAAATGAAGTCCTGTTGGGTTTCTTTGTCATTTGAAGACTGCCTTATTCATATACGGTGAGATATTTTTCTTAGAAATTTTAGGCGATGGAAGTTAGAGTTTTATTGCACAGATACTTGAACAAGCTCTAAGCGTTCAGAAATAGTTTTATAAGTGTACTCGATCCACCATATTAACTTGAGTTTTGCCTTAGCAGGGAGCGTATTAGCTGTTTTTCTGTAGCAAGCAGTTACAATTGTAGCAAAGCTCAAAGTTAAATTTTACAGAAAAGAAAGGTGATTTTATTATAAGACAAGCAGATTTCACTTGCTCATACTCCCCTACTTGCATATTCACAAGCCTTTTGAACTCTTCAGGAGCTTACAGTGAAAAGGAACTTTTGTCTCTGTATCCTTTCCAACTTCTGAGAGTTATTATGGTTTTCTCACAATTTTTCATCTCTGTATCTGGGTGCTTAGAGCTCCAACCTTATTCATCTTCTTCATCACAATCTCTTAACTGCTGTCCCTCTTTTTCAGCAGTCCATTGTTTTCTCTACCTGGGTCTCTTCAGAAGTTGCACATGGCTGTGCTGTGATTTTGATGACCTGCAGAGCTGGGTACCAGCAAAACCTTCTGTCGCTCCTTCTGGTGCTTTCCCACCTCACCATTCCCCCTCATTCTCTACAGGCCAACCTTAACCCTTCTATTCCAACTCTGTGCTTCTGTGCCTGTTTTGCATTTGTTCAGTTAAAAATTATCACACAATTTTCTTTGATACTGCAACACTTTTATGAAATAATGATGAATAGCTTAACTATTTCTAGCCTTTCCTTAACACTATGCTAATAATATGGACCTCCACATTAACTGTATCACAGGAGAGAGTATCCTGGTCCTGATAAAAGCAGTAAGAAGACCCAGAAAGGGACCAGCCCCTTAGAGCAGCTGCTTCAATGTTCATCCTTATGCAACTTGGAAGTCATTAGAATTGAGGCCATATTTGGAGGGCCAAACCTGAGACCTGTTGTCTGAATGGACATTTGTACTAATACTCCTCGGCATCCCTGATAGTTGGTCAATAGGTAAGTGATATTTTAGGCAGTGAAGTTGAAAAGGCAGAGCTTTGGTAGCACATTTTTATCCCCTGGTCATTCTCAGGGCTAACACAAATGCAAAATTAGCACCCTTAAATAGAACTGAGCTCAGAATGGGAGGCCTTCAGTGTCTGAAATCAAATGCAAGTAACAAAATGTGCCCTGAGCCCACCCATCTCAGGTGGCGCTGGATACCCAGCTGGAAGGAGCAAGCAGACAAAGGACCAGCTGTGTCAGCTACCTAGTGTGGGGTTATACATAGGGCTTTTTGGAGCAGGAGGAGGGGAGGTTCATCCATTATTAAAACATAGATAATAGAAACTTAATGTCCCACTGGTCTTGCATTAGACAACATGAACTGAAACATGAGGTCTCTGCTAATTCAGTGTCTGGTACTCCTGAGACAGGCTCCCATGTGAGGGGGAAGTAGACAGCACTTGTCTGTCTTGTTCTGCCCGACTTCAGCCACCTGAGAGTTCCTGCTCCTTCCCTAGCGATGGCCTCCTGTGACAGCTTCACTTTGCTGGAAGAATAAAGTTGTCAGAAAGGAGGAGAATACCAGCACCTACATGAGCCAGACCATGGTCACTGGATGCAAAGTCAGGCACAGTGAAACAATCTCTACTCACGCCAGATCAAGTGCTTAACGTAAAACATATTTCCAACTCTCTCCTCCAGCAGTCACCCTAACAGCAGCACTGTTCTCAAAAGGAAAGTGTCCCACAGGCAAGCTTTGTGCTTTCAGAGGGCTGGAAAAAGATGGATTCTTTACATTCATTTATCGAGGAAGAAACTAGGATGCCATGGGTTATTCTCAGTAAATAAGAGCAAGCTGAAAAATCCCGTAGTTATTCTCTCTTTCTGGTGGCCCCATAACTTGATACAATACGGGCCTTTTTCCTATTAAACCGTAGGCTTTGAGAAACTCTACCCTATACATAGCTACAAACAAGTAGAGGAAAGAATGCTGAAGCTAATGGGGCTAGCAATCCATGTCTGATGCAAATATTTGATGTGACAATAACTGCTAACACCCCCTGCCTCCAAACAGAATGTCCAGGCACCCTGCCTTGAAGTTTCTGAAACCAAACCAAAGGTCTGTTTGGGACACTCTGTAATTGTGGGGTGTTCGTGTTTGTGATTTTTTTTTAACATTTAGTGCAATGAGAGACCAACACGTTTTCTCAAATGAACCTTTCAATTTTGTCCCATGCAGGGCTAGATTTGTTTTGGTAATCTGTGATTTTGGCTAAGGTTCCAAACCACTGGCAATGCAAGTCCTAAGCAGATGACTCTTTATGGTAGTTTTGGATACCAGAAGCTTAAATAATGAACTCCGTATTTTTTTCTTCAGTAGGAAAAATAAAACCATCTGAATTGTATTTAAAACAAAAATAGATTGAGAATTTCATCTACTGCAAAATTTGAAATGTGTTTCACTTACTTTGAATATTTTCAGATATGCTGGTTTTAATTATTCAGGAAGATTTGACTCTGATATTCAGATAGCAATATTTTTCACATATTTTTAGTTTCACAATTTTACTTAGGGCAGGGGAAGAGAATTGGAAGAAAACATCTACTTTTTAAAATTTCTTATTCACAATTCTCTTGTAAATGGCACAAGTCAAGCTCTGAGGTGGGATTCACTGAAGTATTGCCATAAGAGACATTAATTGTACCCAGTGTATATAGCATTGGAAACAACTACTATTTGAAGCATTTCAGGATGTAGGAACAGATCCCTCCCATGTGATTAAACATAGAAAGCCTCCCTTGTTCTCTCGAAGTAGTGTAAAATGGACTCCCACTGTTGTCAGAGCATCTCTGAACACACACTTTTCCTTCTCAGGAAAGTGTAAAGCCAGAGTGCAGGCATCCAGGGATGTTTCTTTGTTTTCAGGAGAAGCAGAAATAAGCCCTATTGCCCCAATGGGTCTTTCTTCCCATCGTTCTGTATCTCCCTTGAGTTCTGGAAGGATATAGTATTTTGAATAATTTGCCTAATTTCAGGCTTCCTTTCCCAGCACTCCCCCACAAAAGTGGCTTGTATTTAGCACAGAGACTGTGTGAATACTGCTTTCTTCCAGAATGAATTTCTAGGTATTTCTCAGAGCTAGGTTCATCTAAACTTCTTCCACTGATGAATTAAATATTGTGGCCACAGCTACAATGTGCTCGTCCTTTCATCCTTTGCCCCGTGGGAGATCTGAGTGCATGGAGGTGGGCTTTGTTCTTGGGATGGAGAGGAAAGGGGGATTAGGAAAGTTTTATCTCTATGTCTTTTGTTTCCTTTAGTTAATACTAATTTGTAATGAGTCACTTTTGAGAAGGCAAAGGAATAAATCTAATGCTGGTCCTTAGTCCCCGCTGAAGTTTATTTTCCCAGTGTTAGATGGTCTCTCCAAAAGGTCTGTTGCTTGAACAGTCTGCAGCTTTCCCCAGGAGGTTGACAGGGCAACATACAGTTCCCTTGCATCTGCTCCAAACATGTCAGACTCTCACACTGGGACAGTGCCCTGAAAGGGATGACAGATTTGATCAGAAATTTTATGACACATGACTTTACAGACCAGCCAGCAGGTTTGGTTGCTGCCCTCGCCGACCTTGGCAAGAAAATGTGCCATAACATGGTGCACAAAATGTGTTTTCAGGTGGGTCAGGAGGTCCTTGGTCAGCAGCATGGCCGTAGTTTGTGGATTAGGCATCAAAGGTGTGTAATTCACTCTGTTAGAGGCTGCCTGAAGACAATGAAATCACCACGGGCTCTGAAAACCTCCCGAATTACCAACTGGCTCAGCCAGCCATGCACAGATAGTGGTGGAGGAACCAGCCCAGCCACCAGCACCCAGTGGGGTGGAAGTTTGCTGGGGCCTTGCACTGTTGGCAAAAATACTGTGGCTGTTCCCTGTAGCATATGTAATGGTCTGTCTGCCCTTCGTGGGCCCTTCCACCCACCCAAGGGGTGAGCTGCAGGTGGCAGCAGAGGGGAGCGTGCTTTGCTTCATGTCTCTGGAGGATGTATAATGTTCATTTTCAGCCTCTGCAATTTATTTTACACCCTATACATTATTTCCAAAGGAGAAAAAAAATGTTGGAAAGTACTTAAAACAAAGAAAGGCTAGCCTTGAAATGTGGAGAAGTCACAAAGCAAGGAGATAAACATCTTCAGAGGCTTTGTCAAGGTTGCATGTGGCTTGGGCTTGGTGCAGAGGCATCAGAAATGGTAAAAACCTTGTTCAGCCCTTGTTTCTTATTCCCCTTACAATGGAAGAACTTTTCTCGAGCTCCATCCTTTACCAGTCCCTTTGGTAAGCAGATAAATCCACAGCAGAAAATCTTCTGGGAGCATCTCTGCTTTGCAGAGGAAAGCCCACAATACCTATGGAGCCTGTGCTGTGGGTACTCACCTCCAGCCAGCATGTGTTGCCCACAGGTTCACTCAGCTCACTCTGCAGACACCTGGGAAGGAGTGACATTCCACACTGCTGTGCAAGGGGCCCATCTTCAGAGTTTCTTGTCAGCAATTCCCTTCACCTGGCCTGCAGTTCAGCTCAAGCTCTTCTTTCACATGTTTTTTTCATTTATGCAGTTACTGGAAAAAAAGCAAAACAAATGATGTTGACTTGTTTTCCCCAGATTGAAAGGTGATTAACCAACACCAGTAGTTGCCAAGCAGGTGTATACAGCAAAGATGATACTAGTGTAGAGGAGAGAAGCTGCTATTGTTGCTGATTTGTCCATATTTTTAGTATTTTTCCATGCAATTAATTAAGGATAGAGTCTTTTCCGTGTGCATGGAATTTCCTTTCATAAACAAGTGATATTTTTCCACAGAATGAAGGCCAACTCTGATCTCACTTCCACCTGTGTAAACCAAGACTTACTCCACTGGAGCCTCTTCATCTAATCTAGTCTGCCTGTTTTCAAGTATGCTGGGCATTAGGGTGTGTGAACACCCATGCTTATTCCCAGACATGAACCAATGTCACTGGGTTCAGTCTTACTCACCATGCCCTGTCCTTCATATATAATTTATCAGCCAGAATGATGTTAGGTGATTTGCACTCTGAAGTAATCATCAGTCAGGCAGCAAGATGATGGATAGGTGGAGGGAGAGCAGATGGTATGAAAGATTAATCAAAAAGCGAGAGTCCGTGCCACTGCTGGTCCACAGCTAAAGATCCTCTTGGGTGTGAAAAATGCTAGAATAATGGTGAGGTATTTGTCTCCTGAATCTGTGCTATTACTAGGAAATCCTTCCTAGTAATGCTGCACAGCTCTGGAAAGGCCAGATGATTTTTTGGGAGTCTCTTGGGGCAGATCTCACCCACAAGTGTGGCTGTGTCAGGACAGCTTGGCCTCCTTTTCTTCAGCAATGCTGCCTCCTGATTTTCCCCCTCATGTACCATTTGCTCTGGCACAAAAACTGTGCCATTCCTCCCTAGCCATCATTTCCCATCAACCAGTACTTCTGCTTCCCATGCACAGATCCCTCCCTCCCTTGTCAGGTCACCCCTCTTGCCTGTCTGCTTCCTCCTTAGCTGGGTGTCTCTTTTTCCATCCCATCAAACCTCTTTCCTCTGGATAAGGGAGATCATCAGTGCTACTGAGGCAGCTACTGCTCTGTTCCCTCTAGCAATGGCTTTTGCCATATCCTTCTGGAAGCCAGATCTCCTTCTGTGAAAGGTGCTTCACCTTTCCAGTTTGCCTTCCTTTGGTCATTGTTTTCTACTTCTAGCTTCTTCCTGAGTCATGATTCCCCTTAGACAATTCAGATTCTCCTTGAAAAGTGGTCATGTATTCCGCAAGAGCAGAGTGTGAGCAGAGGTGAGTTTTCCTGCCACAAACCACGGCAGGCCAAATGCCAGGCTGCAGCCAGAGCCAGGCAAAAGGGAGGAAAGATGAGGGTTAGAACAAAGAGTTAGGAAGCCAGTCCCACCATCAGCCTCAGTGTCCCCACTGCCACCACGAAAAGCAGGGTGGAAATAGAGACTGATGCTGTGGAACTAGACCTGGCCATGAGATTTACACAGGACCTGGGGAGAACCGCTGAAACTGGTAAAAATAAAAAGCTGAGTGATGTGGTGCACTAGACCTCAGCCAGTGAGCATGGAAAAATAGAGGGGAGAGAAAAGTGTGGATCTCAAACCCATGGTCCTGACCATTAACTCATCAGTAAACACTGCAGCAGCTGCTTTTTCTGCAGCTTCAGGACCTCAGTGTCTTTTTAATTGCTTTCATGCAGCCTCAGCACTATGGCATGCTTGGCTGATGCCTTCAAAGGATGTCTTCACAGCACAAAGGGCAATAAACCTAAAGACCATTACCTGTATTGGGCCACTCATTCCAGCTCTGTTGGAGCTCATAGGCATTAGTCTAGGCCAGGACTGACTATACCTCAAATTTATTTTAAATTAGAGCTTCTGGTTTTGCAGGAACTATTTTATTGCCCCAGGCAAGAAGAGGGATGGAACAACGCTCTACCCTTCCAACATAAACCTGTGCTGGGCAAAGCCCACAGTGCAATCCTCCTGCAGCGCTTCCTGTTCAGCTATTTAATTTGATTGCCATTGGCCAGCTTTAAAGCCTGGGGTTTTAAGCTGCTGTAAATTGGTGCAGCTCTACTGAGATGCGGTTTTCAGCCCATGGTCTGTCAATCCCTAGGCCTCTGAACTGCTCGGAAAAAATCTGCAAAAGGTAACTAAGAAAAGCAAACCCTAATGTCAATAGGCTTTGAATTGCCAATACGTAGGACTTCCTTCATTAGGCTATTTTGGGGTGCCAAAAAATGAAAATTACTGAAGATCATGAAAAGAGTACTGTTTGGCACTAGCTGAAGGTCTGTTTCTGACTGTTCATTGAGTAAAAAATTAGTTTTGAGGAGGTGATCAGGGTAGAGTAAGCAAACGCTTACAGCTTAGGCTCAAAGTTCTATGTGGTTTTTGAAAGCAGACTAAAACACTGTCACTTATACAACGTATCTGTTTGTAAACTAGCCTGGTTGAATAGATTTGCAGGAGATAGCAAAATGCAACTGCAATCGTTGGAATATGATATTTGGGAAAAATGGTGGTCCAAATATTTCTTCAAAAGGCCTACACCCATCTCTCCTAAATTAAAAAATGAGCATTTGATGTAATGTTTTAATATACTTTTATGTAACATAACCTCAGCTAGAAAAAAAACCCAACATATATAGCCTCTTAATAACTTCAAAGCAGTGAAAGATCTTTCATTCTTTTCCAATAGTGTCACATTAACTTTTCTTTTCCTGAGTTCCAAGAGTTTTGTATATTATATATAAGCAGGCACAAATATGTTCTTTGCAGTATTTTATTTATTCTTCTCTTAGAAGTGGATAGAAGATACATATGCTGTTTTACAAAGGATTTTGAGACTTAGTGTTGTCTTGCAGAGCAAGAAAACATTCAGAGAGAAAATTCAGGATTTCTGAAGGCAACAGTTTCCTTCAAGATGTCTAAGCAGCTTCCTTGGAGACTGTCACAAACCTTGTGTTTCTTTTTGACTGTAATTTTAAAATATTACTTGATTCTGTAAAGCATTTTGATTTCACAGATCTGCAAGTTCCAGTGGAATAGGACTCCATATAAACTTCTTTGAACAGTTCTATTTCATCATAGCACTATGACTGTAGCACAGACTGCTGGGAGAGATTTGGAGCTAGAGCCAAATACCTAACAAAGGCTTCAACTGTTTGGATCTGAAATCTAAATTCTGTTTGCGATCAAACTCAGATTATTCTTCTGATGTTCTCTAGCATCCAGAGAAGCAAAAAAAAAAAAAATTTCAGTAGAAGTTTAGCAATCAAGCCATCCTTGCTAGGCTCAAGCAAGTTCCAGTGACTGTACTGAGCTACATGCATGCAAGCACCGTTCAGCCTTCAATGGGGAAGTGATGCTGCTTCCCTGAATCTGTCTTTTCTCCCTCCCTTAGCTGGCACTGGGTTACAACTCCCTGCTTTGTGACTTGCCCTGAACTTTTCTATTCTCAGACTTCAGGGAGTGTGACCAGTCATTAATAAATAAATACACTTTTTAAAAAAGCAATTGTAACCTTACACACATAGCAGAACCTGATGTGCTCCACCAGACAAGAGAAAAGCAAGTGAGGCTGCTGCAAAGGGAAAACCATTTTGTCTCTGTGATTCCATATATATTTTGTCTTTAACCTTTCCCCTCTCTGAATATCTGCCATGTGCAAATGACATGTGTTTTATAGGAACCTAAACCATGCCGTATTTTTATATAGATTACCTATGAGTAGTCAGTATAGCCTGTGATGAAAAGCAGAGGTTTCTGTTACTTCATATCAACATATGATCTCAGCAGTATCTAAAACACATGCTACTTACCATACCATTTGCATGTGCATTCATATGTTTTTGTTCCACTTGGGTTATCTTAGAGCCTTAGGGCCTACCCTATTTGCACATATTTGTATTGGATGGATGCAAAACCACCCTACAAAAATATAACTGTGGAGGAGAGGAAGGGGGACACTTCGGAAATGTGGGTTATTTTCCTACTTTCCTGTCAGTTCTATGTCTGCATCTGTATTTATATCCATATGTTGCTGTCACAGGTTTACCTGGATTTACTTTCAGGACAAACAGTTCTGAAGTTGCATCTTGCAGCACCATTTAAGTCAATTCAAAACAGGGAATATAAGACTCTTCTCCTTTTTGAAATACAGGTGGGGATTCCTATTTTCTTATCCCCTTTATTCAAGTTTTTCCACTGTCATATGTGCTATTTACAAGCTATTTTCCCCATTACTAACTGGACCAGTGGTGTGTGCATGCATATTGACTCTGGAGGTTACAGAGAGGCAAACTCACTGGTATTTTCTCTTTATGGAGCAGATGCATTGGCAGTTCATAAGTTATTCATGCTCACTGCCCTCAGGGATCCATTTTTATAAGCTAGAGAGATGTATTGGGTGCCTGACTATCTCTTATGCCTGCCTATCAGCTGGCCCTAATAACCATAATCGTATCCCAATTTATACTATGTCATCATCACAACATGCTTTTGAGGAAGAGAACTGCAACTGTTCCCAGTTTTCTCAGGGCAGAAAGGGCCCTGGGGGAACTTGAGCTGGTTCCCTCACTCTCAAGCAGTTCATCCTGGCTCTCTCAAAACCCAAACTAACTCTGTTGTCTGTTGGACCTCTGTTGCCGTCTCTGCCGGGGTGTGTGAAATCTCCTGTCAAACACTTAAGCAGCAGAAATTGGCAGATCCCAGCTTGGCTGCTGCAATGCCAGCTCTAAGCATCAACCTTGTCATTAGACACCAGCTCTTAGTGGAAGACGCTGTGTTCGGTATGTTCCACTCAGCTTTTGCCAGTACTCTGCAGGGAAGGGATGGATCACAGGTTTTGACATTTCCATCACTGAACAGAGCTATGGATATAAATTCTTTTGGTTCGTTTGGTTTGGTTTGCATTTTGTAACAGATTGAAAACATTATGCAAAACAAATGCATGCTTAGGTGCCTTCTTAATGCCTGTTTAGAGTTACATGCATCATTCCTTGTGCCTTGTTTACTGTTGGATTTGCCTGCATTTCTAAATCAGCTGTGGAGGTCCAGCTTCCAATTTATATAGAGCCAGAGATGCACTAGTTATCTCTGAGCCTAGTTTTCCTGTGGAAAAACTCCAGGGAAAGTCGTGGATGCACTGTTGAATTAATCAGCAGGAGAAAGTGTTCTTGGAAGAAGCAGAACTTCCTTTCATGCAGGATAAGACACAGCCAGATTCCAAGGGTGGGGAATAGGGACATGATTAAAGATCTAGGTAAAGAAGGAAGTGCTTTTCTCTGTAAAGGTGATGCACTTTCCTAAAATTTGATTTCCTACATTGCGAGGAAATCAAGCTGTTCCACCCTTTTTTTTTTCTTTAACTTCTGCTTCTGCTTCAGCTGTGAATTTTCCCTCTTACTCAGCACACCAACCAGTAGAAACAAAATTTTCTTCCTCTTTGAAGCTTGCAGATGCTCAGTTCAGGAAAGGGCAAGTGGAGGAAGAGCACAGGCCATGCCCATTTTTGGCTGCAATTTATCCCCCCAGGCATGGATGACGGAGGGGAACACCATGGTCCTTTCCAGCTTTATTCTCAGAATTAGACCACTGATGTCATCAGAATTTGTTCCACACTAAACTTTAGCCTCATCACCATTATTTGCTGCAGATCTATAATTAGCAGAGGTACATATGTGCATGTATACACTCACAGAGAGGGATTTATGGAGACAGTAGTGTGTTTCATTACTGCAATCACTACCAGGTGTTTAAGCATAATAGGGTTACAGACAGCTTGATATTTATACAACAGCAGGACATGAGTTCTCACCCTCCCATGTAAATCCTCTTGACTTGGTAACTGTATAACTATACATCTGACGACGCTGGCTTTCCCACCCAACCCCCATAGCCTTGCTCTCGCTGCCTGCACGGATATATTTCCTTTCATTTCCATGCAGAGTGTGTCACCATCTCATAACTCCGTAAATCAGCTCACTCTTTTGATTCCTCCCACCAGTGCAGCTGTACATCAGAGCACAGCCCTGTGTCCCCCGTGAGTGCTTTGCCAGCTGTGGCAAACGAACAAGGAAGCCACCGGAGTTCTGCACCTCTATTTTCTTAGCTTCCATGTAAAGACATATATATGAGGGGTTTTTTTCACCATGCAGACATCCGCCGGAGCTAGCATTGTTTTCATTGATTGCTGCCGCTGGAGCTGGGGAGGCAGCAGTACTGATCCATATGGAAACAAGGTTTCCATAAATCTGTCAGACTTGAATTCTCTTGCAGAGCCTTATCCGGTTGCTTGCTCTTATTTTCTTTTCCGTGTTTTCGATTCCTGATTGAGTCAAGTTCAAAGAAGCAACTTATTTGGCAGTGCCCTTGAAATAAAGGTCTGGTTTAATTGTGCCTTGGGAAGCCTGGGAACATAAGGTTTCCTCATGCATTCAGAAGAAGTATATTCGCAGGTACATGTGCATCTGCTGTCCCACGTCCTCTGGCACACTCGGGGTAGAGCTGTCCCACATGCCTCTTTTTAGCATGTGGGGGCTGAGTGCTTTTCAAAGCCAGGGATTAGACTCTTTCTTCTGTTAAGGAGTGGCTATTAGCATTTGATGCCTTCTGTCCTGCCTGCTGCTTTTATGCTCCATTGGCGCTGTTTCAGAAATGACATTATCATGGGATTGAGCAGCTCGAGGGATTGCAAACCAGCAGCAGAGTCTTTCCCCTCCAGGTCAGGAGTTCATAGCTGACCTGGGCTAATACTGGCTGAACATCATTAGCATCTGAAATGAGCAAGAGTTCTCCTTTCCAGTTCCTACCAAACAGATATCTCATGGCTCCCCAACACGAAATTTTGCTTTTCCAAACACTCTCTCAGGGTGCTGCAAAGACACCCACTGCTAGAAAGTGTCCTTTCAGTGATGGTGTCAGGGCAGAGTGGCCAGGCGATGTGAGCATAATATGCATAACATGCAGATGTGTTCTCCACCACTGGCCCTCTCTATCTGTCACCAGTATCAAAGTTAACTTGCACAGCCTTGGGCTACAAGGGACATGATGTAGAGTGGGAGACTACACAAGACTGAGAGGGTTGTTCATAAGCAGAACCATTTGCAAGAAAAACTAAAATGTCTGCTCTCAATAAAGACTTCAGACTTTCACCGCCCATTCCTGTGTTTCTGCGGAAGGTTATCACTGCAAATCGGAAGGAAATTATGCTAATTCGTTGTCACCTTTGGGGATCAGAAGATGGTGTGGCGATAAAATCAAAAAGGATTTTTTTTCTTCATCTGGAGTAAACCGCGTGAAAGAAAATTTGCTTTCCATATGATACAAGATGCTACATAGATACCACATGCCTGACCTGCTCTAAAACCATCTGTCATCAGCTCTAGGCAGCGCCCATTTGTCTCGGTGGAAGATCTTCTCTGGTTGGTTTAGTGGTCTGTCTGTTTATATTCATAAGCCTCACAGTGCTGCAGCTGGCTTGAACAGCTTATTAGTATTGTTTACTGCATTTTGTTGTTTAATCAGAAATACGGATAAGCAATCTAAAAACTAGTGGCTTTTCAAAGGCATTCACATTAGAGTGGCATTGGCATGGAAGTACAAAATTAGTCTTGCAAAGATGCCACTGAAGGCTCTGTCCTTTGCTCCTTCCCTTATCATTGTATTTTTCCCCTCAGGAATGTGGGGAAATTTTCCCCCTCAGAGCAGCCTTTGAGTTCTTCAGCTATGGTGTGGGTTTTTTGTATCTAAGGAGGCTTGCTCATATAATTTCTACAAAGAATTAATATTTCAGGTTCTCTTCCCCTCTGGCAAGCATCAGGGTGTTTAAACCAATGCATCCTGCTGGAGCCCATTCCTTTTCTGCCCTCTCCTCTCCAGTACTGAGCATTGAACCTAGAGCCAAGCTTACTCTGTGGTCTGTGTTCATGGAGGTTACTGTGTCTGTGTGTGGGGACCTACCAAATACAACCTGTGCTGAAACCTGTCTCTCAGTATGTTGGGAGGAGCCGCTGGACGGCCATGAGAGCAACCACATTATTAATTCCTGGCACACAACAAGGAAAGACATGGAAGAAACCCAAAGGCCTTCTTAGGGCTCTGTCTCACATGGCCATACATGGTATTGCTACCCGGACAACACCACGGTTACTTGGCTTCCCCTTGCCTTTTTCTGTAATGCTGTCTCCACGTGCAATATTTGCCTCCCTCCTTAGTTGCCATGCTACTGTTCTTTCCCTTTTAATCCTCACTAAAGAGTCACATTCTCCCGTGATTTCCTCAGGAAATGGAACAAACTTGAGTAAGTTCTTGAGTCCTCTGCCCACCCCCTTCCCCTTCTGTTTCTGCACATCTCCCTATTAGATTATAAGTGACTTGTAGAGAGGCTTAGCTTTAGCTGGAGCATTGTATATGGTCAACTTCATTGTTGTCAGTAAATGCATACTTTACCTGGGCTTCTTGCTTTCTTCTTTTCCTTGTAAAAATGAAAAATCCCTCCAAGCTCTAAAATAAAACTACAAATCCATGAAGGTTTAACTGCAGTGCTTTAAACAGGTGCTTTATCCACTGTTCTCTTTGAAATGTGGATTCTACCTTTTGTGACAAGCTAAAAGCAATGCTTTGTCCACTAGAGAAAGCCTAATTGCTCCCTATGATGGCAGATAAATCTGTGGAGGTTTTCAAGTTAAAATTTGGATTTCAGACTAGCTGCATTGTACAATGCACAGCACTATCTCCACACCACAGATTCAAATACACTACCAATTTCCTGGAAAAGCAATGTATTTTCTCTTTTTATTAGTATTTATTTATTTGTTTTATTTAACTGAGGTACTTGTTGAAAGAACATTTGTTGGTCCAAAATGGAAATCAGATACTCTACACTGTGAGAAATTAGATGGGGCATCATTGCAAGAAGCTGGTGTGAACAGCGGGGAGAGGCCAGGTTATTAATCTGAGCATTAATTTTGATACTGGAATATGAATAGATCTTTGGGCATTTCAGCAAGACTTCGGATTAGTTCCTGAGAAGTCTGGAAATCAGCTTCATCCCTGCTTGTCTAAGCTCCCCATGTGAACCATTCCCTTTTCCTAGCGTAAAATGGACAGGGTTCCACAGTGGAAAATCAGGCTTGGCACTGAGGCAATGCTTTATTTTGAAGAATTCCCAGATGCTGTTGGTTTAGGGTCATTTTGAAATTCTCCATGATCCCAAAGCAGGTTGTGAGAGAATATTTAGACAGCACAGGTTCATCCTGAAGGTGAATAGGTATGAGGAAGCACCTCACAATTAGGCTGACTTGCACTACTTGAGGCAGCCAAAGCTAAAGCAGAGACCTGGCAGTCTGGAGACCTGGGCTTTCCTTCACTCTGCAGTGGAACTGAGGTGACAATGGCCTCAGGTTACATCGAGGGAAGTTTGAATTGGATATTAGGAAAAATTTCTTCACTGAAAGGGTTGTCAAGCATTGAAACAGGCTACCCAGGGAAGTGGCTGAGTCACCATTCCTGGAGGGATTTAAAAGATATGTAGATGTCACACTTGGAGATACGGTTCTCTCTGATCAGCAACTTTACATCATTTCCAAAGAAGGTGAGAGGGTGATGGTCACTACGGGTTTGGGTCTTACCCTGAAGAGCTCTGTGCAGAGCTCACTCAGAATTCAGCATGCTGTGAATTTTTGCATGAATAAATTTGGCTTTGTTGCCAAGTTGATGGACATGACCCACACATCCTGTCATTGTTTTGGAGCAAGTGCATAGGCTGGCATGCTGAAGGAATGCTGTACGTCCAGTTTGTTGAGGTGCATGGAGTGTTAAAGGGCTGACACTGCAGAGAGCTTGCTCTGCTAATGGATCAGGATTTTTATAGGCAGAAGGGATATGCCATTGTTGGAGTGGTAAATCTGTAATGACAGACGTTCGTTCTATATTTGTGAATGACCTGATTTGGCATGCATGCAGTTCATTCTCTTGACAATAATGGAAACATGGTGTGAGACAGACAGAGAAATAAAGCTATGGTTAAAGTGAAGCTATACCTTTATAAACGTTTTGATTTAAAGTATTTGCCTCACTTAATTTCTCGCCTTGTTTAAAGAAAAAAAAAAAAACAAAACAGCCTCTATTTGAATAGTCTTTGTAAAGCTTTCAGCTCTCCTCCTCCTTGTTTTTCCTCCTCCCTCACCTCCCTCCTAAGCTGAAGAGATGAGTGTAAGACATCTGTCAAAGCTGTGGTAGCGTATTTCTGCTGCTCTGTGAGGACCCCAGGAATCTGTCAGAGCATCCCTGGCTGCTGCAGTCCTGTCACCGGGTGATGCCTGCCCCAGAAGGTGAGAGTCAGGCACCACTGGGACACAGACCACTTTGTCCCAGTGTTAATTTGTCCCTGAATGGAGGGAGGGGAAGGGGAGGTTTCACTATGAGAAGAGAGAGTTTTGAGGGGAAGATACCGGAAAGTTTAGGAAACATTAGCAGAGGCTGTTGTGCCCTTAAAGAGCCCTTGCTTTCTGCTTCACATTTCTTCCTCCCTCCTTCAGGAAAAATTCCTAAACTGCTCTGGCTCAGTACCAACTATTCCTTTGGCCTCCCCGCCAGAAAAGCTTGCTGAGGATGGAGAAATAGCCATACACAATGGTTTTGAGAACTAATAACACATGCATACAGTCCAGCCTTGAATTATATGAAATATGGTGCATAGCTTTCAATCCTGTTTTGTCAGAGGCCTTGGCTTAAAAGCCTTCCGGTCCCTCTCCTGCCTCTCTTCCCCCTCAAAAATAAAATAAATCCCACACATTTTCTCTCAACTTCCAGCATGTGTGACCGTAATTGTGTCTCAGATGCTGGCAGAGTGCCCGATCTGTCAGCCTCACATGGGAATGAGGAAGGATGCCTGCTGGATCAGCTCAGCTGGGAGGGAATGTGGGGGCCAGAGGCTGGGACACTTGCTCCCACAGCCCCACAGAGGAGTGGGAGGGCATGGTGCTGCCACTTGCCTGGGATGCACACGGCAGGTCAGGATCTGCCCCAGTGGCTGCTTCCTTCTGGGGGAACTGCTTGGGGCCAGTGGGTATAAGGGAGAGCAATTAGTTAAATCAAGAGGCCAGCCACAAGTGAACTAATTACATCGGTGCATTGTACTCCAGCAGCTTGTAATTCTTCTGCCCTGTGTTAGTACAGATGGGGCTCCCTCAGTAAATGAAGACACTCTATGTGTTAGTCACGCTGCTGGATCAAGGAAAGTGCCGTCCTGGGTTTGCAACTGAGCTAGATGAATCTGCTCAGTACCTGGCCTTTTCTGTATGGTCTCTAGCATGGCTACGTCAGTTAAAATACACAAAGGTGTGGATCACACAGCTCTCTAGAGAGAAAGCTCTTGGAAGTTGTGTGGTGCCTAGGGGAACAGTTATCTCTCCTGATTATGACCCATACAAACTGATGTGATAGAAAAATCAATTTAATTCTGGAAAAAATTACCGTTAAAAGACAACTTGTGGAACTTAATTGCTTGAAATAATTTGAGGTAAGCACAATTCTGGAAAATCTATCAGAGATAACAACCATATACCACTGGGGGTAGCATCATCCTCTAATTCTTAAGAAACTCAGTTTCGGTGGAAAAGTCTTTCAGAAGGCTTATGCTGTATTCAGCAGTGAAATAATTAGTTGTTATTATCATTAAGTGTTGGTTTCCTACAACATGACCCACCAAGTGAGCATTACTGAGCTCTTACCTGTTGGTACTTAAGCCATCTCTTGTATCCACTGGCATGGCAGAAGCCCATTTCCCTCTGGATTGTTCTCCAAAAGCAGGTTCAGTGTGAGGGATGTGGATGCTGTGTGATGCCGTGCCTGGAAGGGAGAGAGTGAGCAAGGAGCCGGTGTGCACAGCGAGCGGGATGAGCGTGCCAAAAGACAAGCAACAGGAGAGGGGCTGGAGCTGTGCTGGGGACTCCAAGTCCTTGTTATCACACTCAAAACTTCCAGGCAAACAAGACCCAATTGCTTTTTCATGCCCCTGCAAAGAAGATGAGGGTTCAGCTCCGCAGCAGAATGGTGTTATCAGTGAACATTTCTGCCATCATCACAGGCATTTTGCCTTGGTTTACTGTGGATGTGGTAGATACTGAGTGTACACAAGGACACTGTTATGCCAGGCACTTTAAAAGCACCAGTAGCCTGAAGATCTTGCATCCTAAGGGAGCATCCTTTTCTCCAAGGACAGCTAAGCAGTGGAAGAGCTTGCTCACAGAGGCTGTGCAGTCTCCATCTTTGGAGGTTCTCCGGGCCAGACTGGACAAAGCCCTGGGCAAACTGATCTGATCTCATTGATGGCCACAACTGAGCAAGTGGTTAGACCAGAGGCCTCATAGATTCCCTCACCCTGAATTATGACCCTGTGATCTTTATCTGGGGTTGTTTGTGTCTTTGTAGAGCACACAAACACTGTGCCCTGTCTGCAGGCAGGTACCTGCCTACAAACTGACTCAATGGCACTTTTTCCTGTGTAGGGCCTTCTGAAGGAGGTATTATGCATATGGATGTAGGCAGTCTTAGTTTCTTCTCACCTGCATCTTAATGATTGGGGCAGTCCAACATTAGCTGGGAACATTTCTTAGAAGTATTATTTGTTAGTTGTTTGGTACATTTTCCTTAAGCTCATTAAGTAATTACTCACTGTTCTGTCACTCCTCTGACAGAGGCTGAGTACAGCAAAGCATTTTTTTTCCACCAGTGCTAAGTACTTATTTGCACAGCCTTTCCTTGTTTTATCTGATGATGCTATTTTATTTCCTCACAAATGGATGACTGTTTCTTCACCTGTCTTTCTCCTCACCCTCTCTATCACATGATTTCAGTGCCAGGATGGCAGCTCTAAGGGTGCTGGTAGTCCCTTGGCTCTTGTAAATCAAGGACTTTAATCGCAGTGTGATGCCATCATGTGAGCAAATATGATATTGATGGTGTTTGCTGATTTTTAAAAAATGAAAATGTCAAAAATTTATCTTTTGGGGGGGAGGTTAAATATTAATGTGTGGTAATTTGAATATGTGCTAATAGTTTTTGCATTTGGAATGCTTAATTGATAAAGATTATGTGGATAAAGATCTATAATTAACTGATAAACATTAAAACATTAACAGATAAAGATTTATATTGTTCCTGAGAAAAATGATAAGAGTTTTTCCTCTCTGCTGCATCCTTTTAAGAAGTGATTAAGGAAGAAAAGTAAGAATATAGCATTTAGTGTAGCTTAAATGTAGCTTGCTTTATTGTGTTATTGCTGAATTGAGGTAATTAAACTTTGCACAAACTTGAAAAAAGTATTTTTGGAAGAGACAGAAGTTAATTTCAGCCTAATTGTTATACTTTATTTTGGGGACCTAGAATTCCCATAACCAAGGATCAAAGCAGACAGACAGTTTTCCTTCATCTGGAAATCAGCAGACACCACAGCTTGCATAACAAAAGATCAGAGACTAAAGGCTGTGCAGTCTGTCTTCATGAGACTAAAAATTTGCTCACATATGAGGAAGTCCATCAAAGCTTGTCTAAAAGTTGTATGTGGCAGGAAATACACTAATTTTACAGGCAGAGTGGTTAAACAGATTTTCCTACCAAATCAAAAGTATGAGGAAAATTAGATCCAAATCCACCCACCTGTGAGACTTCAGTGAAAACACCCCCCTTGACTCTGCATCTGGGAATATTCCATCAGACCTGCAGACCTCACTCCTGCTGATCTCACCCAAGACTCACCCGGTTTGCTGCAACTCTGCTACGGAGGCTGCAGCCCTTGACTCCAAAGGGCCAAGGGCTTGGCTCACTGCTGTCTGTTTGCTCTCAGTGGCACACTGAACCTTCCTTATTTTTATGCCAGCTCCAAATCCATCCTACATCTTAAAATTTGTCTTATATGCCACTGTTTTCAACCACTCTTTTCTTTTTCTCATCTTTTTAAATTTCAAGACAATATTCAATGCAGATGTCTTGAATTAGTACTCCTTCAGAACAATACTCAGGTGTAATGATCAGTACAATCCTAATGAGGTTGCTCCTTTAGCCTCTGTGCTCTAGGTATTTGCAATGTAGAATGTATTTATGATCACTTCTCCCAGTGAAAAGAGTGAGCATTTACTAGTAATGTACAGAATATTTACAAGGTTTTCTTTTCATTGTGATAATCTACTCCTCAGCTAAGGCTTTTGCATTCATCCAGGTGACTACAATATCTGTCAGTAGTTATGTTTCCACATTAAATTAATGCCTTTTTACTTCTAAATGTCTGAGTCTTGAATCAACTACACTGCTTGTGGAATATCAGTGTAATCCCCAGGGTCTCAGATATTTTTTTAAAGGGAGGACATCTCAACTCAGAGGCCAGCACCTGTGTTTTGTGAGGAAACAGAACCAGTGTGGTTTAAACATCCCGGGATGTGCTGCTGCCAATCCTTTATCCTCCCAGAAGGGCAGTTTCACGCTGGCATGGCCTGCCCAGGGTGGTGGTGGAGTCACCATCCCTGGAAGTGTCCAAGAAATGACTGGATGTGGAATTTACTGCTATGGTTAAGCTGGCATGGTGGTGTTCAATCAGAGGTTGGACTCCATGATCTTGGAGGTCTTTTCCAACCTTAATGAATCTATGACTGATTCTATGATTCTATTACTGGCCACATCCAGTCTTTCATGTCTTAACAGGAATCACCATCTTCACCAATTCCCTTTGCCATTCCAGCCCTGTCTAGGAAGGCCAGCAGTGCTCAGGCAAATGCCAGTGGCAGGTCCTAGCTCTTCCTGAAGGCATCTCTGGTGACTTCTAAAAGTGTGATGGAATGGTTCTGTACACTGGTCTCTCTGACTTCAGGCTTACCTGCTGAGAGAAGGACCCTTCTGACATAACCAGAATAAACAGAGGTGATAATTCTGTGATTACATCCAAAGCAGTCAAAACCAGAGTCCAAACATATCTGAATATACAGCATGAGCACCCTTCCCCTGGAGTTTTGGCTCTCAAATGCCTTTCATTTTATTTCTTAAAGAACAAAAAAAAANTTTTTTTTTTTTAAAAAAAAAAAAAAAAAAAAAAAAAAAAAAAAAAGTCTGCTTGCCTTAAAGCATTATTGTGGCATGACTATACTCACCTAGATTTTTTTTTTTTTTAATTCTTGGTAACTAACCGGATGATTAACTTTATTAAGAAATCAGGTCCAAAATAGGCAGCTACATTACCTTTGATCTCCTTGCCTGTGCTTCAAAACAATAACTTATTTGGGCACACTCAAGTCTAACTTTCCCTGGCACCATTGGCTAGAGTCACTTTGGTTGGAGAAATAGCTTTAGGAAATGTTGATTTTAAAAAAAAAAGAAAAAAAGATCAGTCATACTGCTCTGCTAATTACATTTGCCATATTAATGGCACAGACTGTTCATTTTCAGGCTCTGTTGGAAAGATTACCCAGAGAGGTGTTATTCTCTTAGTACAGTGTCAGATGTCACCCTGTGGGATATTAAAGCCAAGTCAAGTTTGTGCTGAAAAATATTTTTTTTTCCTTCTGCACAGTAACACATACAGCTCTAGATTGCATTAAAAGAAATCCCTTTGCACAAGAAATGTTAATGTGGGCTGCCAAATAGGAAAGATTTTCCATAGTTCACTCTTAATGTAAGACCTCAGCTCTTGTGGAACCTGCTGTCCTCTAACGAACAGCTCCTTAATGAGAGCAGAGAATCAGGGTTTCACACCCAGACAAATGACAGCAAAGTTTGGAAGGTGTTGTTTCTGTTTTTCTTTCTTATTCTTTTTAATACAAGCACTAATTTGCCTTAAATAAATGTGAGTAGGACACAATAGATTTATGATATTTTTTGTGAAGCAAAACCAGATCTCAGGCATTCAGAGAAACAGACTCCCCTTTTATGAGGTAATTATGATTTAGTGTTTTCTCTCTCCCTGTTGAGTCTGTGGGTTGTCTTTAAAGTGGCTCTGGGATGAATGTCAGAAGTGGAATTTACCTTTTCAACATGTAAAATGCAGAAGACATATATTATTTTTGTGAGTAATATTTCTTCTCTGCTGCTACATTAGTTGGGTTTTTTTTTCCTGAAAAAACACCTATAAATTATCCCCAGTGGGCAGGCTGCTGCATCATCAGAAAATGGTTGTTTTGGAAGAGTGTGGGGAAGTTTCTAAAAGTGCAGGTATCTCGTCCAGTAGTAGCAACACTCCTCCAAGCTCCACTTCAGTCTTCAACTGGAAATCAAGTTTTATTTGATTTAAAAGGATGTAAATTAAATATGGAAGGTGACACCATCACAGAGGCTTGCCTTTAGGTTTGTTTCTTGGATTTGGGAGAAGACTTGGGAGCAGGCTCCTTTTGGGGTTTAATTTCACAAGGCTGTGACCCAGCTCCAGGATTTCAGTGGGTGCTCATTCTGCCACAGCATTGGCTCAGCAGTGGTGTTCTGGAAGCACTACTGGACAGTTTGCTACCAGCTCTCAACCTGACTTTTTTCAGAGGTCCTAGGAAATCATGCATGTCTCTATCTCTTGCACTCTCTGCTCTTTGTTCATTGAATCATCTTGCACATTCAGCAATCCACCTGAATGGCATGCAGGAACTCTGTGCTCAGCAAACCCAGCACCTCACTCCTGTCTGAACAACTCTCACAGATATCCTACCAAAAAGCAGTCTCCTCATTGTTAATTTCATACCTGCACAATTTATTTTTTAAGATCTTTTCCCTCCCTTCCCCAATACCAAACTCAGAAACATTGGGTAGGATTTAAGAATGAAAAAGATGGAAATTGCAAATAATTGCAATAGCATGGCAGTACACAACATGTACTTCAGCTGCAGTGTAAGATGGATGGTGGGCTACCTCTGAATTTGACAGAGCTTCAGGAATTCAAGTCATGTGTTTATGCAGTCTAAGAGATTTACTCTACTTTACAGTCCTCCAACACACAACTGGTGCTGCATCAAAAGAGGTGTGGCCAGCATCTTGAGGGAGGTGATTCTCCCCCTCTCTGCTCTGGTGAGACCCCACCTGCAGCTGCATCCATCTCTGGGGTCCCCAACACAGGAAGGACACTGAGCTGCTGGAATGTCTCCAGAGGAGGGCCACAAGAATGATGAGAGGGCCGGAGCACCCCTTCTCTGAAGACAGGCTGGGACAGTTGAGGTTGTTCAGTCTGGAGAAGAAAACCCTCCAGAGAGACTTTAGAGCAGCCTCCCATTACATTAAGGGGGACTTTATACAAGGGCATGTAGTGACAGGACAAGGGATAATGGCTTCAAACTGGAAGAAGGTGGGTTTAGATTAGATATCAAGAAGAAATTCTTCACTATGAGAGTGGTCAGAGATTGGCACAGGCTGCCCAGAGAGGCTGTAGATGCCCCATCCCTAGAAGTGCTTAAGGTCAGTGAAAGGTGTTCCTGCTCATGGCATGGGGGTTGGAACAAGATGAACTTTAAGGTCCCTTCCAACAACACAAACCATTCTACATTTCTATGATCTCCAAAAGCCCAGGGGCATTGAGAAAGCATGTTTAAACCCTGAGGCAATGTATAAATAAAAATTCCACAAAAACTATTATCCTCAGAAACAAAGGGAGAGATACAAAGAACGCAGACAAATGGTGAACCTGCACCAACTCTTGGTTGTGCATAGCAGAGGATGAATCTAATGTAGGTCAATAAACTGAAACACTGACTCATTAAAACCCAGCATAAAATTCAAGTGGTTTATCCAGGAACATAACTGATGGAAGACATTGATTAAAAAAATATGCTCAGTGCATATGGAGGATTAAAAGTCTTCCACAATACTCTGGTAGTATTTGGCAGAAGCAATTAGAAATATACACAGCATTGCTACAAACAACAGTGGGTGGTCAATAGAGCTAAAGGAGGACTCTTGGAAACCCACACCACAAAGAACTCTTATCCTTTCAGTGGAGAGTGCCAGGACTCCAGGGTGCAAAGAACAGCCCAGTTTATGTATTTTAGGGTGATGCTGCTGCCTTTCACTCATAAAACCTGAGGGTATTGCGGGCCTAAGGGATCTATGTGGGCCACATGTTCACTAGCTCTCAAATAAAAGGGGAAGGGTAGCTTCCAGCATTTTCAGTATTACAAGCCTTGGTGATCCTCAGGAACACACTTATCCCTTTATCTCACCCAGGTGATTTGCATCCACACGCTCAAGTTGCGTTTTCGCCACCACCCCAGTTGTGCAAGCACCAGCCCGAGGAATGATTACTAACTCTAGCATGTTTTATTTACAACGAACAATGAAGCAATTACTTGGCATAATGGACAAGGCAAACAGGGCACCAGTCAAGCGAGTTTTTGGAAGAGTTTCAACATCTGATGTGTCTTGGAAAACATTCTTGCTGCGTGGGACTCGATAACCAGCAGGACAATTAATGGTGTTTGGAAAGTCACACGGAAGGAGCACACTCGTAGATCTGGAGGGTCTGAGGAAGAAGGTGATGGTGCAGCTCAAAGAGTAAGTCTTGGATGAAAACTGCATTTGATGAAAGAAAAGAGATGAGTATTTAATAGAGTTACCTGAGGCTGAACCCACTGAAGAAGAGCAGAAGAAGAAGAGAAAAGGCATTACAAATGTGGAATGACAGTGAAAAGTTAAAAATCTTTCTAAATTGTTATAGAAGACCTATAGCTAATTCTCTTTAGAAATAGATGTGAATATAAACTGAAACTTGAATATGAAGATTATCAATGTTATTGCAGTTCATTTACAAACCAAAAAAGCAAGCACAGTCATTAACTTCATGGGGTTTTTTTAGGAACCCACGGACCCACTGGAGCTGCCTTTCCCGTTTTAAGTGGAATTCAACCTGAAACTATTTTCCTTCCCTGTTCCTACACCATCTGTGCCTGATGATGACCCAGATGAACCTTTATTGCCATCCTACATCAGCACCCAGTAGTTTTAATGGTATCTTTCCCATCTGTCTGCAATATGTGTACACATTACATTTCTTTCAGGTACATTATTACTACCCTATATTTATTCTTATGTCATTTCATCGGCTTATAATTAACCATTGTGTTCATACTATCTTTCATTTCAATATATTTCTATAGTGATAAATGTGTATGGGATGCATTAGGGAGTTTGTTGAAAGAAGTTGAAATATATTTCCCTTACTTCCTGCAGAAATAACAGTTTGCAAATGGTGGCTTTGCTATTATGGATTTCCCTTAGGAAGGTGTGTATGTGTATCAGTACAGGGGGTGGGGGAGAGTGTTCTATCCTAATCCCAGCACAACCCACCGTTATCCAGCACTCCCACTCACCTCTTCCTGGTAAACTAGAATTATTTTAAATTTCTGGAAATGTTAATGCTGTGGGAGAAAGAAAGAGCTCATGGTGCTTTTCCCGTCTCCTTCCCTGTTTGGATGTGAGCGGAGAAAACTGAAAGCCACAGTAGTTACTTGTTTTAAAAAAAAAATCTTTTATTTATTTCCTGAACAGTGTGTGCTGTATTCTGTAGGTCTAGCAGAGCTGTATAAAACAGCACACTAATGTAGTCCAGGAGTATTTTTGGTCACTAAAATAAGGGAAGTAAAATCCTGAAAATAGAAAGTATTATGGGGTTAATATATTAAAAAAAAAAAAGAACAAACAAGGATATTTTATAGAAAGCTAATAATGTAGCCACTGTAAACCTTCAGGTTTCTATAGAAAAATTCTGGAAAATCAGGATGATATTCACAGCTGCCTCTGTGCACTTTTGTGCGTTGTTAATATTGTAGTTAGTGTAGCATCATATTAAGAATCAGCATTAAATTTCATCTGTGTCATACAGGAATTGAAATGACACTATAAAAGGATTTTGAAAAAAAGTAACTCAATTTGATGTGGTAACCATAAAAAATAATAACTGAACATGCAGGAGGAAAGTCTAATTTCAAACTGTATTCTAAATACCTCTTCAGTGACTATACTATGATAGTGTGTTTCATACAGTTGTTTTTTCATCTTTTTCCTAACATTTTCCTTTATTTCTGTATTATGCCCAAGGAATTGGTATAGAGGGGAAAAAAGTGTGAATATTTTCTCAAAACTGCTTTTTGCTGCTGGCTTTGACATCTATAGCCAGGGTAGGATAGATACAAACAGGCCAGTGAAACTGGATTATGGCAGGAGGATAAGGAAGGACATTCTCCTGAATGCTTAGGACCCAACACACCTACTGTTTGGCAAAAATGTGGATATTTAGTGAAAAATAAAAATTAAAAACATAAATAAATAAGAAAAGAGGATCTTAGGTGCTGTTTCAATAAAGGCAGCTCATCTAGCTGCAAAGATGGCTGTCTTCATCATGCATATGACCAAAGACCGTCCCAGCTGCAGAACACAATGAGGGGCATGTCAAAAAGACTAACACAGGGAGTCAGGGGAGCTTTGGAAGCCAGGTAGAGCATTTTGAGATGTATAAAATGGGGTGGGGAACCTGATAAGAATAAAAATGATGAATATCAGGTCTGGTGTGTGAAGGACCCTTTTGGTAATTACAGTAAAAATTAAAATTTTGAAATATGCTTTCAGAAGAATCTGAGAATATAATTGTAGCATCTCAACAAGAAAATCAACAGCTGGCAAACAGGCTAAGTCAAGATCAGAGTTTTAAATTATATAATTTTTACACAAAAAAAAATTGAAATAACTTTCAGAGGTCAAATTAAAGCAACTATACATATTGGTTTTAGTACTTACATGGCCAACTAAGCTTGAAAAATTGAACCTTCCAGGCAAAGCACATTAAAGACTGCCACTTTAACAATGGCCTAAAAAAGGCAGGCTCTTTTTTAGAAAACCTAACTGAGCACAAATTTCAGAATGGCTTTCTGCACTAAGGCAATGTGTTTCATGAGGGAGCGATAAGCATGGAGAGAAGGAACAAAGTAAGTGTCCCTATGTAACTGGAGCCAAACAATGTCACTCCTAAGAAAACAAGTGTTACTGAATTTTCAGTAGCACTTTAGGAAGGCAAGACATGACCTTGAGAATAATTACTTCTGATAGTTTTATTCCCCAAGCAAGCAAGGAACTAAAACACAAAAAATAACATTGAACAGAATTTTAACTTTTTTTTTTTCTCTACTTGCTAAACCAAATTCTGAAAACAAACCATGGGACAAGAAACCTTTGGTGAAACTCCAGACTCAGCACTTGACACTTGTAGGGAAAGCAAAAAGGAATGTCAGAAGCTTGACTTCCCTTGCACCTGGGGACATATTGAAACCAAGTTTGTAATTTTTCAGAAAGGTGCTCCAGCTGTCAGACTAGGCAAACAGGAGGGTCAGCCATGTCCTGAGGTGCATCCTGGGGATGACCAGCCAGGCAAGGGAGGGCAGCCTCACCTCGAGTGCTGGGGGCAGTTCTGGGTGCCACAATAGGAAAAAGACTTTAAACCGTTAGAGAGAGTCCAAAGGAGAGAAATGAGGATGGTGAAGGGCCTTGAGGGGAAGCCATGTGAGGAGCAGCTGAGGTCCCTTGGTCTGTTGAGCCTGGAGAAGAGACTGAGGGGAGACCTCACTGCAGTCTGTAACTTCCTCTTGAGGGGAAGCAGAGGGGCAGGTACTGATCTCTGTGGTGATAGTGACAGGATTTGAGAAACGACATGAAGCTGAGTCAGGGGAGGTTTAGGTCAGATATCAGGAAAATAGGCACGAGTAGGCAAATGAAGTTCCCCCTGCTCCAATAACAGGAGTCCAATGGAGACAGATTCGGGCATTATGCAATAAATACACTCCCTTCAGGAACGATGTCAGATATTTGGAATATTCTGCCAGGCAGAGCATAACTAAGGTGAGCTTGCCGATTTGTCTCTGCTACTTTTAAAGATAATTTGCTCTGGAAGTTCCCAAAACATTTTCATTCTCTGACTCCAGGACTATGTGAAATAAAATCAGGGTTTTTTTATTCATTACTGATTTTCCATCAGGGATAATTAACTTCATAACCTCCCCAAGCCTGCATACATGTGTGTGTGTCTTTCCTCCTCATAAACCAACATCCCTGATACATAGATAATTTATGAAAACAGAGTAGATGCTTTTTAATAATTAAGTAATGGATAATAGGAGGGGACTTTTTCCAACAACGTACAGTGGCTTTGAAGTAGAATACAGCACTGAAAGGTTAGTGGCTGTGGATAAATTACATTTCAAAAAAGAAAACCTGAAGAAAGCTGCTACACTTACACTGTATTATTAAGTAAATTAAAACGCTGAAAAGGTTCTTTTCATTTTGCAATGTGTGCAGTTCATTGCAGTAACATGTGAACAGTAGTCCTGTGGCAAAAAGCCAATTGACTGCCCCAGAGTAAAGCGCATAGCATCAACACGGCCCATTCTCTCTAAATTACAGGGCAAACAATAACACAGGTAAAATTAGCCCCGGCTGTAATTATACAGCAGAATTGTGCCGAGGACACAGAATGATAAACGACAAATGCAGAGTGTGTTGTGTCATATCATGTAATCTCTCCTGCTGCAGAGTTGAAAAACAAAGGGAGAGTTGTGCCTTGTTTGTCTAACATGCTCTATATCACAAATTAGAAATCCTTCCTAATTAAGATATTGTTAAATTTCCTTTGTTAACAATTTTTTAACAATGTTAATTAGTGATCATTGATGACATTTTAACAATGTTAATTAGTGATCATTGTTCATCTAACAAACAATTAGGGTGATTTTCGCTGCAGTTCTCAGGCGCAGAAGTGCATCCCAGAGCCTTCCTGCCTTTTTACCCCCAGGCTGCTTGAGCCGAGGGAGGGCATCTGGGAATGCTAATGCAATACGTAGCCACTCATTTAGCAGAAGCATTGCAAGGAAAATCATGTCTGGCTTATGAACGTTTAATAGTTTGAAACAGCTGTAGCCTCACAAGGGTGTTCTCATCATACAAGTGCTCCATGAGGTCACTCACGCCATTTTGACACTAATGTAATATAATACAATTCCAGAGGCACATGGACATTCATTTCCCACTATTCCATTAATTCTCTTCTAGCTGTGCAGTTGGCAGTGGCTCTCAGAGGCCTGAGGTTGTGGTGTCATCTAACTCCAGCCATTTTCTGGTCTATGTGCTGGTGACAGTACTAGCAGCAGCGCCTGCTGTGACTCATGTCCCTGATGCCTTTGTGAAAACTGGGACCAAAAACATGAGAACAAGAACCACTGTCACATTTACAATGCCAGCTTTAGGAGTTGCAATATCACTTTGATTTGTAAGAAATGTCCCTGAGAAAGAAGGATGTTAGCAACAAGGATTATGAAGGAGCTTGAGAAATCAGCTTGTCAGTTAGACCACAGGAGTGCAGAAATTGGACTGCATTTCCTGGCAGAGACAAGTGGAGGGCTACAGGCTCTGACAGACGTCAGGCTTGATGCATGCTTCCTCTCCACAATGGTCAAAGCATTATCTCTGGCTGGAGCCGAAAGACGTCTCCTACCCAAGAACTTCAGGGGAAGTTGAGTTAAATGCTAGTTCAAATAAAGAAAACCCAAACAACAAACAACCAACCAAAAACCAGACTTGCAGTGAGGAAAACAGACAGTCTGGAGATTGAGCATTGGAATAATACTGCTTAAGTCACCTCCTGCTGTTATCCCACTGCCAGTGCTAGCAGCAATCAGAGGGGCAATCAGGGGCAGGCCACCACACAAGCGTTGGGCAGTAACACTGTCAGGGCACCAGTAGCCATCTGCGTTATCATTGTGCCTCTGCTCCAGATAAGGGTAGACAGCCTGGATGATAAGTCATCGACATCAGTGCTCCTACGGCCGGTGCTGGTGGTGGACCACCAGAGTAGCTGTACACAGTGCAAGGCCCTCAGCATGGACTTTGCTGCTGGGGGTGTTACCATGCTTACCATTGTGCTTAGCAAGAGGCATAAATGCACCTTTCTGTGAGCCTTGCCTCAGCAAACATGCTTGAACCCTGCTGCATTACAGTTTCGTTTCTCATTTTATACTTCTTTGCAGCCGTGAATACCTGCTGACCACCCATAGCTCAGTTACATAATTTATCCACCTTTTCTTCATGTTTGCAGTTTATTCCCTCTGTGATGTGAACACTGAATTGTTTGCATGTTGCTATACATAAACGTTTCTGCAGAAACCGGTAGATGGAAACGAGTGCCAAAACCCATGCAACAATTTCTAAATGATAACTGCAGATTTGGAAAATCACTGTTAATGCAGGGCTGACATAACAGACATGTTCTTGCATTGTCCAGGTTAGTGGATGGCATTGATATGATTTGATTAGAAGAGTGAGCCACTAATCCCTCCTTTTCTTGATTCTTATTGACAAAATTGGAGTGTAAACTAACACTAACCTACTCAGTTGCAGCTACATTCTCATGAATATACATGCACCAGTCCATCAAATTTACATTTATAAAATGCCCTTCATTCAAGGACCTCAGAATGCAAGAGGCAATCAATACAAAAAATAAAATTGTTAAGCTCGATTTGGTAAGAAAAAATCAGCTTAAGAATTCCAAGATTTTTCTACTGGCACTTTCTATGGCTGGAGTTGAGTAGGATATGCCTGAGTTATGCCTTTCACCTTGCCACTTGGTCTTGTGGTTTTTGTGCAAATCTAAGTGGTGATAGAAGCAAAGGATTAGTAGCACTTGCTAGGATAAAGCTCTGTACCTGTTTTTGCAGCGAAGTAGCGCTCTTTTCTCCCCGCTGTTTCCTAGGAATGTCTGCAGGGAAAGGCTGTGAAGCTGCTTGCCTCACTTTAGGCATGGAAATCAGACACCAGCCCTTGGAGAAGAAGCCAAATGCACTATTTGTTATGACAGTGAAATGTTCCCAGTTTTGCAAGTCAAGAACCCGCATGTGGGAACCTAAAATCACATTTTAAAGAGGAAATGCATTTCAATGCTGCAGGGCTCATCTGTGGCAGGTTAGGGCAGAAGTGTCTAACTTTAAACATACAGATCTGGTGAGGTGAGAGAGGGAACTGATAAATGCTTGCTTGTATTTCTAGGTACCTTTTTGTCATAGGAAATTTTATTACTGTTTGTATTATGGATTGTGATTGTCAGACCCAGATATGAAAGTCAAAATATATTTTGACTTCCATGGGAGCAGATGGAAATTGTAAACTGATTTTCTCCTTAAAAAAAATGACCAGTCTCTGATTAATTTGCTCTGTTGTTATGACTTTGCTGTGTTCTAGATTCCAAGTAACTGTGATTTCTTTTTCCAAAACAGAAGTAGGTATCCCTAAGGGAAAGTGTAAATGTTTTGTGAAGATGATGCTGACAATATGCTAGCTGTGGGGGAGTGGGCTATAATTAGAGACCCATTTGCACCCAGTAATTTTCTGTTATCGTTTGTAAGTGACAGTAAAGTGTGCTGCATTTCCACCATCCTGTGGATTTACACATTTACTAATTCTATGAGTCTTCACACTCTTCAAGTCAATTTTTTCTGGCATCCTTATGTGACTGATATCTAAGCTGAATATTCCCAAGAGCCCAGCAGAAACATAGGACACCTCAGCAGTAGAAAAAGGCTAAAAATTCTCTTTGTGCTCAGATTAGCGATTTTGCTGGCCAGAAGTCATCAGCAAGCATTACCTACACAGCACCTCTATGACCACTGTCTTGTGCTGGAATATTAAACCAGGCTTTGCTGACATTAGGCAAAGGCAGCAACAAAAGGTAGTAAGCAAAGGAAGAAAAAAGATCCCTCAGTGTTTGATCTGCTTCTTTTTTATTTCCTCATGTACACCTGCTCCTGAAAATCTGTTGGTCTCTTTTCCTAAAGTTTAGAGATTCCTGAGTCTGAAGGGTTGAAGACCAGGACAAAGGAACATCCTTTTTGTTTTACCTCAGTGTATCCATCTCCCCTATTTATCTGCCCTTACAAAAGAAAGGCAAATACCATCTACGCAGAGATGCATTTTTTGAGGTTATACTCAGGGCTGCTCATGCAGACTGGGAGTGAAATCATTAAAGATCTGCCAGATCTAGGCATTTTAGTGACTTGAACTGCATGGATGCTGTGGTGGAGATGTAACACCAACCAGTCAGCACTGGTTAAATACCAGCAGTTGCAGACAGGCTGGCACGATGAATTGAAGCTTCCCCCAACACCTGCAGTTCCACTGGGCATGGCTGTTATGCACTTTCATGCAAACATTAGTTGCTCAAATTAGCTGTTTCCACTAAGAACTAACAAGTCATTCAAAAAATTAGTTAAAGAAAACAAAAACAAAAAACCCCAAACCAAACAAACTACAAAACACTGAAAAAAACCCAAATCCCATAAAACCCAACCCAACCCAAAATATGCTGGTACAGGTGACTTGCACATTGCAGTAGTTCATGATACATCTTACATTCTTGGTCATTCTCGACCTGGAGCTTAAAGAAAGAAAGTGCAGGAAAAATGTGGCATTTAGATCCACATCACAGGGAGAAATGCTGATAAATGGTAAAGAAAATTCCAGTAGATGTGTGTATTTGTTTTCTTAAGCAGAGATAGATAAATAGTGTAACGTAAGAAATCTATACCCGCTATTTTCTGTTTGGACAGAGAGCTACATCTCCTTCTAAATTCAATTCTTTAATCAGTGGAAACTGTACCTCATAGCAAACAAACAAAAGATGTTATTGTATGTTTTTTATATTTAATGCCAGATACATAAAATCTCTGAAATATAAGAAGCCAACTTGAAACATGCAGTTGTGTTGTTTGCTCTCTCCTGTTCTTTCTTCTCTCTTGGCTTTGAAGGCTGCTGCTTGGGAAAACATGTAGAACATTCCTTCTGAATGAAATACTGCTATTTTATATTGTATGAATTTATGAGTAGATAATTATGATTTAATTCTTCCCAAACAGCCCTCTCCTGTTCTCTTCTCTTCTGCTCAGCTCCATCTTCCTGAGCTTCACTACACTTTTTTGCCCAGCTTTCACTCTTATTTTTTCACCAGTTTTTATCTCTTCAGATCCCACTGCTACTTTGTTCACCCTTCCTGATTTCTTAGTGTCCCACCTTATAGCCCTTCCTCCATGCATGATGCCTCGTCTTCACCACATCTTGCCCTGGCCTGTTTCCACCTCCCTCTCTGTTGCCATGTGGTCTTCCTTGCTCTGCTTACTTCTTCTTTCTTCTCATAACTTTCCTTTCTTCTGCTCTCATGCATGAGATATAGCAAGAGACCACCTGCCTTATCAGGAAGGCAGGTATTTTAGGAAGGCTCTAGTTAGCTTTATGGTCTGTGGGCTGCCTGGCACCAGCCCATAATAGGTTTTACCAAGATGGAAAATTAAAATGTAGCATGGAAATACTCGGTCCATCATGTTATTATGCAAAGTGTCATCTAGTGGCTCATCTTATCAAGAAAATTGCCCAGCACCATCACAGTTTTCTTCAGTCTTTACTGTCTGGTCATTGCCTCATTTTCAGTCAGGAAGGATTTTCTTAAACAATAAAACTATCCATAATGAGTCTGCTCTCTAAATTACACTCAGGCATGCAATATCTCACTCTAATTTTGAAACCTGATTGTCCAAATGAAGGCACCCAGTTCTAAGTTTTAATCTTCAGGCAGGCATTTAGGCACCCAAATACCCATTTTATTCCCCTAAGTGCGGATCTGAGCACTCCAGTACAGCGAGTGAATGGGCACTCTCAACTGACCTGAGAAGTTCAGCAGCGTTGTTCTGTCTCACTGAATGCAACTGCGGGGCTGTTCGTCATCCTGTGCCTCCAGCACCCTCCTCTGTGAAACTGCTGCTCCTCCAGCTCAGCCCATCACTTGCCTGGGTGCTGGAGATGTGTCCCTGTGCAGTGTTCCACTGTCCCTCATAGAGACAGGCCCCACTGGCACCTACCACACAGCAGACCTTGGGGGTGTGTGACAGGAACAGGACACGCTGGAAGGTGACTGAAAGACGACACGAGTGCTTCTGGCTTTGCAGCAAAGCTGCCAGCTTTGGGGGCAGCCGCTGAGCCCCACAGCCCACGAGAGATGATGCTCACAGTGTCACCCAGGAGCGGCACTTAGCACCTGGACTTGGTTCTGTAGCCTGTAGGAACGCTTCTCTGCTTCAAGCACCTTCCCAGCCAATGTAAGAACCTCTCTAGCACCGCCCCAGCTGCTTTGCAAATAAAATCTGAAAACCCCTAGCATCCCACTGCTCCCGGGTGACGGCCCGCTGGACTCCAAACGGGACTGGGAGAAACGGTGATGTCTGGTGCAGGTGGCCGGCAGGAGAGCTCGGCTGAGCCCTGCGGAGCTGGGCAGGCCCCGGCAGGCAGGGGATGGCCCGAGGTGGCCCGGAGCAGCCCCAGAAGGAAGCTCTGAAGCGCACGGGTCGCACACCGCAGCGCGGAGGCGCCCGGCCCGGCACAATGCAGCGGGAGATACGCAGGCGGCCGCGCCGTGGAAGTAATCATATTCTTTGTTCCCCAGTTTAATGGAAGCCTCCTCCAAAGCACCCAGTGGCTGATTTAAATCACAATAAGGCGCTGACTCCGGCTCACAAAAAAAAAAAAAAAAAAAAAAAAAACAAGCACCACCCTAAAAAACAAAACCCAAGGAAACAGACATTTATGGTTTAAATCTGGTCTGACACCTGACCTTAACTGGGACTGCTGTGCCAGCAAACAGCAACAACAACAACAAAAAAGGGCTCAATTTAAAGCCTGTTCTTGTTAACACGGAGTGTTAGATATAACTGTGAAATTCCGGCTTTTGTGGGGTTAATTGCATAACTCTTTGCTGTGCTTTAACAAGATGTTTTGTAGCTGAATAGCTGTGATTTCCTTTGTTTCTTTCTGTGGGCCGAAGGTAGTTTAAGAGGGGAAATTAGCCATTTAATTATTATGAGTGCAGGAGAAGTAAAAAGACCATATGGTTTGCTGTTGAAATTAGTCACAAGAAACTTTTTTTTTTTTAATAATATGTGATATTTTTAACAAGCAGATGTGAAGCCACGGCGTCTCCCACAAGAGCTTTGCCAGGCTTATCTATTGTACCAAGTGCTGCAGGGGGGTATTTTTAGCACAGGGGGTCTTTGCATGGAGGAAGAGGGTAAGGAGGAGTGGTTGCAAGGCAAGCTGGAGGCACAGCAGGGCCAGCAGGGACTGGCCCTGATTCCAGCACGGCTGCTGTTCCTCTGTGGGACTCAGAGTCCCAGAGCAGCGCTGGAAAGGTTGCTGAGCCCAGGCCTCTGCTGCAGGGTACCTGCTCTGTTCCTGGCTGTCTTGAGCACAGGAGCATCTCTTCACTGGCCTGGGCTGCTGCTCGTGCCCCAGCAGGTGTCCTTCCAAAAGGCTTGTGTTCCTCTATTGGCTTGCCTCCTGTCTTGATTCTCCCTCTAGTTCCTCATAGGCAGCCCTGAAGCCTTTTTTCTGTCTTTCCATGACTTGCTCTGTGTTCTAGGCTAGTAACCAGCACAGTGGGATTGTGGTGGCATTCCAGGAGGCACTAGCTTTCCCAAATGGCAGTTTAAAAGCAGCAGTAGGAGCCCTGTGAGCTGTGAACAGTGCTGCTCAACAAGGGAAGATGCTCCCTGTGGGGCCAGGCGAGATGCACACTCAGCTCTCAGCTCCCCTCGGGACTCAGCTCGGTGGGAGCAGGAAGCAGCTGCCTCTCACAGATGCACATCTGCTCCTCCTTCCCCATACTCCTGTGGGCCACTGGAAGTCTTGGAGTGATATCTTTGGCACCTGTAGGTACAGCATGTTGACCCTTCTACCTGATAACACAGATCCTATTGCATAAATCTGAAAATTCATTTTTGTGTTTTCTGTTTCTCAGCCAGCTTTATGTTGTTGGTTTTTTTCCTCCTTCACCTCAATCTGTTTTACCACTCATCCTATTCTTTGTTTGTAAGGGAAGTTTCATAAATGAAAACAGAGACATACCATTGTCTTTATTCATTGTTTTTTATCACTTATCTAGATACAGAGGTTATAGATTAAAGAGGTTAGCGGTCACAGTTTAGAGAGGCATAGATTTTATCTAGCAAAGCTGTGCTGTCTTTCCCCTACCTTGCCTGAATTTACTTTGTATTAAATTTTTGCAGAAGGCAGAGAAATAATAAAAGAAGTAAAATGAAAGGGAAGTGAATATTGCTATATAAGAACTTCAGAACATTTGAATAACAAGAATGACACCAGGTTACTTTTGTACTGGCTCCTGGCCAGACCAATAAAGTCCTGCCCAGCAAGAAATACTCTGGTTTTGCTGCTAACCCATGCAGTTCGTTTGGAATTGGTGGGTTTGCACAGAAAGGTAAGTCAGGGCAGGATTTGAGCCCTTCAGGAAATTTTGAACCAAGTGCTTGATCATTGCATTGCTCATGCTGCAGTGCAGGAACTCAATTAGGTTGGCATTTACTGTGTGCAAGAACACCTACGCTCCTTTTCAGGCCCCTGACACCGGAGAGCTGTAATGCTGTATTGAATTGCAGGCAGCGCTCTTAAACACTGCTGCTTTTTAGATTGGGCATTTCAGGGAGTTATCAGTGCTCTGATGTTTAATTTGAATCCTTTTTTTCCAGTTTCGTATTCTCCTTTGCAGTCAAAGGACTTCTGATACTTCTCTAACACAAACAATCAAGGGGCCTGGTTTGCTTTTGCCTGAAATTCAGGAATGATTCAAGTCCCCTTATCAAGATAATTCAATAAGCTCTTCCTGTTCAAAATCACCCAGCTGAATGGCCTATGCTATCTGCTCCTTCCGTTCCCTTTTTTCCTGCCTGCCTGCCTTCTTCTTCCTCTCTGTTTCTCTACCCCAGTTCTAATTATTTTACACTCAAATGATAAATGAGTTTCAAATAATTAGAGGTGGTATAAAGGACCACAGCTGGGAGATTTACGCCAGCCGAGCTGTCCGAACAAAGAGCCTTCTGTGGGTATCGTTTTTCTCTCTGGACTTTGAAGCCCTGTTCTGCTGTCTCCACCTTCAAAGAGCTATATCATTTTTAACCCACATAATTTTATTCTCCTTTTTCATACCTGGGCAATGTCACAGGCCCTTATTAAGGAGCAGACCAAATGTCAAAGTTTTGTTGTAAATCAGCAGGAAGCCAGTAACAAGTAGGGGTGAGAGGGCTCAGGGGAGGCCCTATACAAGGACCCAAGTCAGATGTGTTGCCAATTCATTAGAAAAGAGTGCTGTAAAAGATAAACCACCTCCAACTTTCTTTAGGACAGCTTAGTAACAATAACAACATTGGATTACTTTTGCATGGGCCCCTGGCCAGACTGGTCCTGTCATCTGGAAATAAAGGTAAACCTGCCTGACTTCTGCAAATGCTAAGCAGTGTTCTTACCTGCTGCTAAATTCTTTGAAAAAAAGTATTAATTTTTCAAGTCAGATAAATAAATAAATGAGCATCCAGGATAAGAACATGCTGAGAAAGAACCTTTGAGAGAGAATATGTTATTAGAGATTCCTTTTTCATACTCTCCTGGCAACTTCCTATAAAGGAGAGAGACTTGTCCTATCATAAAACAACACAGCTGAAACCCTTCCTTCTCTCTGAGGCTCAAGGAAGGACTTCATGCTCTGGCTGCAAAGAGCTTCTGCTGAATCTGAGCAATGTTTTGCATGCTGCTGTCTAACAATCGAAAGACAAATTGCAATGCCAAGTGAAGTGAATACTGGTTTGGGTTTTTCTCTCCTTGTCAGTGCAGGACCCTCAGCTGTGCACGTGTTGCCATATGACTACAGGAGGGGAGGGAGACTGAGGGTGGAGAGGTGAGTTTAGCAGAGAAGTATCTGGTGCAGACCTGTGGAAACTGTTTCCCTGGGAAAGCCTCCTGGGCTCTCTAGTTCTAGTATATGTGGTGATGGTAAAGGTGCAAATACCTGTAATGTATCCTTTCTTGTTCAGCTGTAAAAACTAAGCAACAATTAATATTTAGGGGAATGCCTAGCATGATTTCTGATATCTTAGCTGAGAAGCAGATGCAGACAGCTTCAGTTTCTCGGAGAGACGGAATGGTAGAAAGTGTGGCCCATGACCACACTGCCTCTTTCCCTTAAGGCTTCATTTCGCTTTCTTGTTTGGTTCTTTGTTTGGTGTTTAGTCTGTCAGCTCACTGTGCCAGATCCTTTAAAGTCCTTTGCAGATCTGCTAGCATGTTACTGTGCTGCTGCAACCTATGAGCAGGTGCTGTCTGCTGCAGGAGCAGCTCTCAGTGACTATCAGTATTTTCACAGTGAAAAATGAATGTCTTAAACCAGTTAATTTCTCTACCGAGCTTTTCCACCATAACTTGCCTTGCTTTGCCAGCTGCTGGAAAGTCAGAACTGAGAGCAGTGACTGTGAGAGAGGCATGTATCTTCACTTTCTCCAGGATGAAGCCACAAACTCCCTCTCAGTTCACTGGAACAACTGTGTTTGTGCAACTCAGCATGGGAACACAACCAGAGTTTTTCCTCTCATTTTTCAGCCAGGAAGGATGAGCAAACACACATCACAGAAACAGAGTATTTTGTGAATGTTGACTGAAACACGGGCACTATGTACAACAGTTTTGATCACAGTAAAACAATTGCCATGAAGATGTGCTATCCACATTTGATTGACATCATCACTTTGAATCCTTTAGCAGAGTTAGGGAACTGTATGTCCAGGCAGACAGTCAAATGAAAGAAAAACCCATATTTTCAGGTACAGCAGCTTTAATGGTCTATTGCTTTGGCATAAAAAAATATGTAATCTGGAGAGAATGTAAGACAGCACTATGAATCTGAATATGTGGGGTATTTCTTCCTAGCCAGTGCAAAAAATCCAATGAACACAAAAAAGAAAAAACATCTAAAATAAGTCTGTTAGAGAGTAGCTCTGATAAGAAGACTGAATAAGAAACCAGAAAAAAAAAAAAAGGAAGGAAGACCAGGTCTGTGAACTATGCTGAGGGCAAGAATTAATTTCACACAAGGGAAGGGATGAAGCAGCCTGGCAAACTACACCTGCACAGAGGAGGCAGTGATGACAAAAGCGGAGGAGAAAGGGATGTAAAAAAGGAAAAGGAAAGAAACCCACATTTGTCTCAGCAGAGCAATACTTCTAATGCCACACTGTAAGACTGATGTCTTGTGGATGTGATCCTCCAGAAAAATATCCCATACTTTATTTGTCTAAAATACATGTTCCAGTAAATGGCTGACTTGCCTGGATTCTGTTGCATGGATCTGCTGTCTGTGCCAGACTCAGGTGTTCAATAATTGCATGTTCTAGATTATGAAGCTCAAATAAAGGTAATTTTATTGCACAGTTGTTTGTGAGCAGTGCTAGTTAAATCTCTTTTGACTCTGGCTCTCTATCTCCAACCCCTTTGCAAAGTTATGGCAAAGTTTGAGGGGTACCCAGAGGGGTTTCTGAAGCCTCCATGTCTGGAAAACACTGCAATCATCACAGAATCAGTATTTCCATGGGCTGATGTCTGGTGTGCAAGCACAAGACCACCCTGGCAAGGTGTGATCTAAAAAAATAGGAGGATACTGAGGAGGTTTTGTTAGCAGAGCAGTGCAAAATGATTTAACTCAGAAGTTTTTGTAATCTTGGCCAAACACATTTACAACATACAGCTCGTTCTCTAGTTAGGTGGTCTGGAGACTGAATTCATCCCGGGGGCCAAAATATGAAATATTTAGGAATTCTGGCAGGCTCCATGCAACTATTCATGCTTTTTGTTTATCTCGCAATGTTTCTTTGCATAATGATTGGGAAAGGGTGAAATAAACACAGTAATGTTTGAAACAATAGAATGTTTTGTATTGAGACATTACTGACCCCCATTTAGATTTTCAGCAACAAGGCAAAACAGTTGCTTTAGAGATAATAGTGCTTTTTTTACACTGGATGTGTGTCCAAGAGCTCTTTCTCTGCTTGCAAGGAAGTAGAAATGCTTTTGCTGGCTTAAATTCTGCCCAAGTTTTTTTATTGTTTTAGGTGGGGTTTGATTTTTTGTTTTGTTTTGTTTTTGTTTTTGATTTGGTTTTTGTTTGGTTTGTTGTTTGGTTTTGGTTTTGGTGGGGTTTTTTTGTTGGTTTTGGTGGGGGTTTTTTTTGCTGTTTGTTTGTTTGTTTGTTTTGGATTTTTTTGAGCTCAGAGTGCCACTTCTCTTACTCTTGTAGTGGACAGAAGGTGCCCCAGACAAGAGATCCATTGCAAATACTGGCTGTTGCAAACACATTTGCCCAGCAATTCCAGACAAAGTTTCCATCATATTTTCCAAGTCTATGGGGATGGTTTGGTTTTTACTGTGGGCAGAGAGGTGTCAAAAATGCTCAGCCTGTTTGTGGACGTGTACAAGGCACCCACCAGGCTGCACACAAAATAGCTGAGGTGCCCGTGGGCAGCACTCAGGGGTACATAGCAGTGTTCTGGGCACTCTCAGAACAAATGGAATTTGTTGCTATGACCAGCACATGCTGTCTCTCCTGCACAAATTTTGTCCTCAACACTGCCCTCCTGTTTATGGGGTTTCCATTCAAAAGGGACAGATCTATTATTGTTTAAATCACTGTGAGGGGGCCAAGCTTCTCTTCTCTTTGATGTGCAAGTGCTTGGGCTGTTGATGGGAGAGGACTCAAGTGTCTCTGCTGTCAGTTAGTTATCTTTAACTAAGACTAAGTTTCAATACTGATTTTTGGAATCCCATACACATAACCATTCAGTACAGTTTTAATGCAAGTCTGATAGGCCAAATTCTGTTCAGGCTTTAGGAAGATGTGGCCATTCTGGCTTTGATGAGTGTGCATACTGCATAAATCTGCATGAAACGTGGCTCACTCTGTCTGCCTATTCACAAGCCCAATGATACATTTTGCACTGAGGGAGAGAATCAACAACTTGCATATACATCCAGGGATTAGGGATTTAGCTAAATGCATCACCAGATCCAGACACCACAGCTCACATACGCACGACAGGTTCTAAGTGCACAGTCAATGCCACTTCTCGCCAGATCTTCTCTTGCAAGGAAATTAAATTATTTCCAAAAATGGAAATGAATAATTAATATCCTGTCGAGAAATTAATACTGTCCTCAAAATGTTTTGAGGTAGCGCCTGATCCTGCAAACAACCGTGTCTTCACGTAAAGCAGGTTGCAGGCTCAGGGCATTCCTTGCCATGTCAAATAATCATTATCTTTTCAAGAATATCAGGGGAATCTGTTTTTTTTTTTTTCTACTTGCTTTTGCGGACTGTAGAACACTCGGATGCTCATTAACATACATGTCCCTTCCAATTTCACTCTCATTTGCACTGTGTTAACAGCTACTTTTTCATCTTTGCTCAGACAAATGATGGCCTTTGTAACCAGGAATAAAATTAGTTGCAAGTGGAAACCTGTTTTAATGAGGCCAAATTGTTATTTAACTCCAAATGTGTACAGTATTTTTTTGTTTAAATCTCCTTTAATTCCTCTCTAGTATTAATTATATCTTGTCATAAACAGGCCTTGGAAATGCTCACTCCTTCAGCTGAGTTCAAAACAGAGCCTCATGCCAGAGCACCACATTAATAAGGTAAAATTAAAAAAAAGGGGAGAAGCGGGGAAGCTCCTTTTGTCTAATTTTTCCAAAACTTCTGATTAAAATAAATGAGATCACTGGAATTTATATAGGCAAATTTGGCAGCTCCTCTATATTTACTGAAACTGTGACATAAATCAAAACTGAGACTCTCCAAGAATGTGTTATTTGTTATCAGAGTAATTATGTGTTAGTGACTCACACATGAATAAGGTACTTCTGTTACAGCTGTTTATTAGAGTTTTCTTGGCTTCCATTTCTTGCTCTGCCACTGCCTTGCTTCATAACCTTAGGGAAGTTTCTGTGTTTTGATTAATTCAAATGATGTGCATATGTATACGGCTGTACATACATAGACAGCTATGTAAATATGTAGTAATTTCCTGCTAAAAGAACATTTCAAAATTCTCTAAAAGACAAAATGAAGATGACCTAGAGACTTTACTTGTTAGTGTACCTTCTTAATTTAACTGTATACATAAGCCAGAGCTATTCAGGTAACATCCAGGCAGTATGGAGTTACAATTCATGGATTAACAGGAATTTTTAGGGGAAGCACCAACTATCTCTCATAACTTCCCCTCTCCCCACTACCTCAAAACGACTTATTCACAATAACAACAAGAAGGTATTGTTTCTTCATTAACCCAGCAGTTCTTGCCCACTTAGAGAAAGAATTTGGAAAACTGTGTGTTGTTACAGTGCCATCTGGTGATTCCCCCATACAAGTGGGTGAAGCTCGCTCGTCAGTGTTGCTACTGCTCTGCATTACTTAGCATACTTCCTCAGGCAGCTTGTCATGCTGTTGGTTTTTTCAACTCTTTAGCATTTTAATGCCTAGGAAATTTCAACAAACGGCAATCAAAACATTTTCCAAATGTACTCCTAATCAAGTTTATCATACCAGTTTGATTTTAAGAAATTGAAGGTAAAGCAAAGAAAAAAAGTGTTTCCTAATCATTTATAATTCCTCAGAAGCCTGATTGTGCTGGTGCTGCCTCCCTGGACAAAGGTATGTGCTCTTTTTGCTACCCAGAAAGTGTTGTAGGATGTTGTTAGCATCCCATATGAATTTGCATGGCACCTGACTCTTTCAAGGTGATAAGCAAACATTATTGGCTACCACTTCTCAGTGAATTGGAGAAGCCTGGTCCCTGTTTTACTTATGGGAAAATGGAGATGCTTGTTTGAGATGAGTCTTGAACAGAGCTGGAATTAGAGCTGTGTGCTTCTCTTTCTCTTTTCTCACCTGAGAACTGGACATGCTGTCCTTCAGGTTGTGCACTTTTGTGATAATGTGGTATAATTTGCTTTGGGGCCTGGCATGCCTCTTTTGTCAGGTTTTTTGGTCATGTTGCTGTTTTCCCCTCTCCGAAGTAAGAATAATGATTGCTTGATTCCTCTGTAATAACTAAGTATTTGTGTATCATTTTATTTAATAGACAATTAGGAGTTTCCCCCAGCTTGAGGGGGATGGTCTTATGTGCAGTCCTCATGCAAAAGTGGAGTAGCTACTAGTAAAATTTAGCCCTAAGTGAGCCTCTGAAACTTCAGATCCTTGCCTGAGATGTTCACATAACTGCAATGACTGTTTCCTTCACTTTAAAATAGATTGAAACAAAACAAAGAATCCTGTTGCAGGCAGAAGACCAGTTGGCCTCTAAAAATATTTTGTACACTTTATTAATTTGAGCCATGTAAAATTCCAAATTTTGAGTATAAATAATTATTGAAATGCAAATAACAAATCCACCATTTCCCTTCCATCTTTTGCTAATCCATAGGGGAAGGAGGCCTTTTCTCTCTCTTGCTTGCTCACTTATCCCAGAGTAAATGCAGTCCCCTCTCCTTCCATTCAGGTGTTAGCATTTATCTCCTCTGAAAAGCAGCAGTCTCTCCACCCTAAATATCTTCAGTGCCAGCTCACTGTCCTCGCATTCAGCTCAGTTCCAGCCTGCTGTAAATGGGGTCTTGAGGCAAGAGGTGTTTTTGGTCTTGTTCCAAATCCTTCTGAGAAGTCAATGTCTCCTCTTTAAAAGTCTGCAGGTGAGGGTATCACAGCTCAAGGTGACAATTCCCACTATTCCATGGAAATGGCATATGGTAGAAAAGACTGGTCATATAGTTGCAATGGGTTATGAACCAAAGGGCATTTTTAGAAACACATTCCCAAGAGCTTATAAAAATATATAGTATATATGCTTCAAAAACTGGAGAAAGCAGTCAGAAGCAAAGAAGGTGTAATATCTGCGGGCAGGGCCAGGTCTGAGAAGAGTTTGCTGTTTAATTGGCCAAGTTAAACAAAATACAATTAGGGCTAACATGGTCTCCTAGGATTCATAAACCCTTATTTGGAAATTTTGGGGAGATGGTGGGGAAGCAGTGGCTTTAATTGTATCTTGTTTAACTTGGCCACTTTAATCACTTACACTTCTCTGACTTGGCTTCTTTCATAGATGTCACACCTTTGAACAGCTGACTAGCCTTTCTTTTTTTCCTTAATGTAACTTTTTTTTTATATTAACTGCTGCAAATCAGATGGAAGCCACATTTGCTTTCAATTTATTATATAACCAAATATGAATAATATTTTTAATATAATGGCTCAAGTTCTCTGCAATTTATATTCTTGAGAACAAAAGTCTTCTATGCCATCTACAGAATTTTAGAATAGAATCATAACATTTCTTAGGTCAGAAAAGACCTTTAAGATCATCAAGTCCAACCATTAACCCAGCTCTGCCAAGTCCACCACTAAGTCACATCTCTGAGTGCCACATGTGTTTAAAATACCTTCAAGGACTGTGACTCAATCACTTTCTTGGTCAGCCTGTCTTAATGCTTGACCACCCTTCCTGTGAAGAAACTTTTCCTAATATCCAATCTAAACCTTCCCTGGTGCAACTCGATGCCATTTTCTCTTGTCTTGTCAGTTGTTACCTGGGAGAAGAGACTGACCCCCACCTGGCTACAGGTTCCTTTCAGGCACTTGTAGAGAGTGATAAGGTCCTTTCTGATCATCCTTTTCTCCAGGCGAAACACCCCCAGCTCCCTCAGCTGCTCCTCATCAAGCTTGTGCTCCAGACCCTTCCCCAGCTCCATTGCCCTTCCCTGGACACTCTCCAGCCCCTCAATATCTTTCTTGTGGTGAGGGGCCCAAAACTGAACACAGCACTCTAGATGTGGCCTCACCAATGCTGAGTACAGGGGACAATCCCTGCCCTGGTCCTGCTGGCCACACTATTGCTGACACAGGCCAGGATGCCATTGGCCACTTTCTTGGCCACTTGGACACACTCTGGCCCTTGTTCAGCCACTGTTGAGCAGCCCCACCAGGTCCTTTTCCACTGGGCAGCTTTCTACTCCCTCTTCCCCAACCCTGAGGTGTTGCATGGGGTTGTTGTGATCCAAGTGTAGGATCCGGCACTTTGCCTTGTTGAACCTCATGTAGTTGGCTCCAGCCCCCATTCCAGCCAGTCCAGATCCCTCTGTAGAGCCCTCCTGCCCTCCAGCAGATCAACACTCCTGCCTGACTTGGTGCTCTTGGCAAGCCGACCAAGGACATACTCAACCCCCTCATCCAAGTTGTTGATAAGGATATTAAGCAGGACTGTCCCTAGTGCTGAGCTCTGTGGAACAGCACTCGTGACCATCACTCTCTGAGCCTGCTCACCAGGTTGTCCCGCCTGTGCCCATGGCAGCACTCAGGATGATCAGCTCCATGACCTTCCCCAGCACCAAGGTCAGGCTGACAGGCCTGCAGCTCCCCAGATCCTTTACAGCACTTTCCATAGATGGACCTCCCATTTGGAACCTCCAGTCAATGGGACGGCCCCTGTTAGCCAGAATTGCTGGTAAATGATGGAAAGTGGCTCAGTGAGCACTTCTACCAGCACCTCCTCCCTTCCCCTCAGGTGGATCTGATCTGGATCTGTTTGCATGTGTGTGTGTGTGTCTCTAAGCGGTGTAAAGGTCACCATTTCCCTGGGATTATGGAGGCTTCATCCAGCTACCAGTCCCTGTCTTCCCACTCAGGGAATTGGGTACCAGGAAAACAACTGGTGTTACTATTAAAGAAGGCATAAAGTACCTCAGCCTTTATCCTCATCCTTTGTCACTATGTTTCCTGTTGCATCCAAGAAAGGATGGAGATCCTCCTTAGCCCTCCTTTTGCTCTCGATGTCAACAGCAGCCAAGAAGCAACTCTGCTGATCATGCACAGACTCATTGCATATTTGTGCTGTACCCAGGGGCAAAAGCCACTTTCCATGCCTTCTGCTCTCCACGTCAGCCACTAACTGAAATTACTGATCCATTAACTTCTCCACCAGCACGAGACTGTGGCAATCCATATGGGTGAGATAAGGTGATTGCTATGGGCTTCCTACATGCGCCTACCTGTTAGACACAGCTGAGACAGTTAACGCTGGAAAAGCAGAGTTGGGTGCCAAAATCCAAAACTATTTACACCAATCCTCCAGATGTACTTTACTATGCCTGCTCTGACACATTGTGATTTTCTCTGTGTGCATGTGCTGCTGTAGGGCTTTGAATATCAAAATACTAGTTTTTGTGTGATGTTCTTCACAGAGTTTTCCTGATCCAATCAGTTCCTGCATCTACTCACAGCAGCTGTGTATATTTTGGGAGATGTGGTCTGAACAGCCTAAGCTGGGGGGGAGAATGGAAGCATGAGACTTTTGGCTAACCTCTTCCTAGGGCAAGGTTTTCTCCACTGGAGGCCAGAGAAATCTTTATCAGGGAAGACTGAGCACAACTGATCCTGCCTTGGGGCAAGGCTCTGGCCAAGGGCCTCCTAAGCACCATGAAACTCTGCAGTTTTAAGCTTTCTGGCTAGAAATATTTTGATTTGGACCTTTTATTTTGGTCAGGTTTTTCAAAGAAAAACTTTGACAAATTCAATTTTCATTTGTAAGGAAGTTAGTCATAAGCAGACTTCAATTTTTCTTACTGGTGCTGTTTTATGAGGGAATGACAAATCCCACTACAAGACTAGAGATCGAGTTTATCAATTTCTCTTCTCAGACACGTGGTTTGGCCCCTTTAAGGCTCAAAATGTCATTTAAGGCTTTAGCTTAGCTGAACTAATCACCTATGACTGCTCAGAGTGGCAGTGTTACTCCTCCCTCACCTCTTTTGTCCCTGGATAGCCATTCCCTCTCATCTGTTTCTGTCTGAGCCAGCAGTGAGCCACCTCAGTGGGCTGAACCAGCACCAAGTGCCTTTCCCCTTGCAGTACAGTTATTTTCCTCCCATCTAAGCCCCTTAAACCAGTGCCATGAGGTCAAAAGAAAGAAGAGCCAATAGCCTGCAGACATGAGGAACGTGGAGGGTGAAGAGTGGGTTGCTGCTCCATGAACTGCTGTCACATAAAATAGGGCACTTCATTAAATATGTTAGATAAATTGGGCCTTGACCTTTTGGCAAAATCTGCACGTGAAGGTCTCAACTCCCTCCTGGCTCTGGCACAAGCCATAAGGCAGAGGAAGTTTGGGACTGAAAAAAGTGGTGTATTTGTTCTCCTCTCAAGAGTGGCTTTTTTGTAACATGTGGCGTGTCAGTCATGTGAGCCAAATAACCAAAGGTGAAAGAAATTACCAGTGTGTTATAAAAGCAGTGTGTCTCTGGATTTTCATTTTCTTTTCTTTTTTTCCTCAGGGAACAAAAAGAAAAATAAAATAATAGGAGTATTAGAAGGAATTTAAATATAAAGCCATGGATATTGTGATATGTTAGCATTCAAAAGTGTTCCCAAAGTTAAGATTTCTCCTTCAATGGTAAATTTGCTGTGTGATACACAAGTAGCATTTGCTATTATTTCCTTGGATTTTGATGGACAGGTGTGGTCCGGGGTAGATTGGTCATTCCCAACTGTCTTGCTAGAGGAATGTGTGTGGGCAGATATGTTGCAATGAAAACCAAAGGCCAGTATGCTCATAATACGTGTATACAACACACACCTCTCCACCAAGCCTCCCAGTGAGACAAGGTTTCATGCAGTTCTCTTGGATTTACCCAGATAATTCAAGCCAATATTCTTCTATCACATTTATTCTTGGGAAAGGAGAGTTAGGCAGCAGGCCCCATTTTTGTTGAATCCAATGCCACAGCTCCCAGCTCCTTCTGTTGCTCCTCTTGTCAATGGCAAACTTTGGGATCCTGATGTAGAAAGAAGAAGAAAAGCATACAGCTGAAAGATCCTGATCGTGGCTGGGAAGGGGGGAGGATGGGGAGGAAAGGGCTTTGAGTCACCTAGTGGTGTTTATCTCTGCTTTTTCTTTTTTGTTTGTTTGTTTGTGTGTGTTTGTGTTTGGTTTTGTTCTTCTGGTTCAGTGTAACATGAAGGAGGATGAAGAGAGAAGAGATGGGAAAGCCATGGAGGGGTGTGGGGGTCACACAGGCGTAGTCACATGCACCACTGTCACCTGCTCAGGAAGGACCTTATCTCACCAGTCCTGGATCAATTTGACTAATCTATTTTATCTCGCCATCTAATCTATCTGTTTCTGCTGAGCTATCCATCTGCCTCGTGGTATTGATCCCAACAGTTTTGTAATTGTATTTATAAAATGCCCTTTCACCCTCCTGGGAAGAGGGGTCTTGTGTAAAGGCAGATGGGGGGCAAGGGGTGGAAATAACACACTCCACTGCTCCTGATGACAAAGCCCTCGGCACCCGCTACAAGCCCTCTTGCCGTACATTTCTTCCTCCTTGTGCAGCCCTTTCTCATCATCCCAGTTTCAAAGCCCTGGAGACAAACATGCCAGGGGAGCCCAGGGCAGTGTGCAGTGGCAGAGAGATGACTGCCAGGAGCAAGGCCTTTTGCAGAAAGTGGAGCAGCGTCCCATCTCCAGCCTTGTTCCAAGCTGGAATACATCTGTTTCCAACAGTTAGCTAGGGAAGGCTGGAACTGCCAGATCATCTGAGGGAAGAAAAAGTGAAGGGAGAAGTATGATATATGTGATTTGAAAGAAAACAGCTTTTTATCCCCACACGAAATCAAATTTAATCCAGGGATGTGCAGTGACACCTTCCAAGAGTAAACAGATCCTTAGAGAGGCTCAGGAACATCCTCTGGGTAGATAATCTGCACGGCAACAGAGCCTCCTCCTGACTGCGGGAACCAGCTGCCACGTGAAGCTCTCAGCAGTTTGCCTTGGTTCTTTCTGTTCATCCCTATTTAGACAGGAACCCAATTTCTGCACGAGGTTGAGTATTTTATTTAGAAATCAGTGCATGTTATTTTGAAATCAAAACTTATTTCAGTCCTAAATTTACCTACATTAACCCCCACACTTTTTAACCATAGAAAACACTATATACCAGCAAAGTTTCCTGCATGATGAATTGCGTGTGTGTGTGTGTGTGTTCATGCCTATGTATTCTCCTCATTTTCCATCTCTGGAGTGTATCATATCTCACCTCTGAGATTTGTGGGGAGAGTAAAGGACACTGGGGTCACACCGGTCTCTGTTTACAGACTTCTTTCCAACTTCTTCCTAAGCAGGAAGTGCTTTCTGATTAGCCTCATTTTTTTCACAGTCAATATAAAGCTTTTACCATGTATTTGTTGTGCAGGAATAATATGCTAAACTGTGGAGACCTACTGCTTCCACTCAGTGGTATTTCCCTGTGCAAAGCACAGCAACTTCTGAATTACACATTGGCTAGACATAAGGATTGCAGGGAATGCTGCAGGCATCGCTGTGCAAAACCCAAGTGTTCCCATCTCAGAGCACTGAGAAAGGCTGGTTCACAGGGATGCAGGAGCTCCAGGCTGCCATGTGCAGCACAGTGTGCTTGCCACCCTTGGCTGCTGCGGGTTTACTGGCAGAGGGAGAGGTTTAATTTGCTATGTTAGGAGACAGACTTTGAATACAGGCTGCAACCAGGGAGGGTCTGTGTGAGACTCTGCTGAGCCATGTATTTGTTAGCTCGGGTTCTGAAATAACTCAGTGATTGCAGGAAGGGATCCTGAGCAAGCTAAAACCACTTTTCATTGGCCATAACATCTAAAAGTCCTTTTTAAATTCTGTGGCAAATCCCTTAGCTCATGGAAAGATTATATACCCGTTAAGTAGCCTGTTACCCCTCTCCTGGCTCTTGTTGGAGACACAGGAGCTGGCAGCCAGTGAAGAACCAGGCCTTCTGGCTAAGGAGTAAGATTGTTACTGTGAAGGGGTATCTCCAGCCCCATAGGAGAGGGTCACATCTCCCCATCTGTTTATGACTTGTTCTGTCCTCAGTTATCTGCCTTTCATTAGCAAGTGTGAAAGTAACGTTGCATTTAAAAGCATTATTCAAATATGCTAGTTGTCTAAAACTGGCATTTATAATGTAATTTCATAAAAGTAATATATCGACAGTGCAACACTTTAAAAGGCCCTTTCTGATTAACAAGGCTCAATATAGCTCCCCTGATTCCCCTGGTTGTGTTTTAAGAGAGGGAATAAAATGGTATGGATCTTGAAACAGCTGAAATCATAATTTTCCAGTATTATCTGCAGCCTTGTTTTTCAGAGAAAGCAGAGGCTGTGATCAGCAGAATGCCTGCTCCAGAGAGGGGTACAGCTGACAGGGTGGTACGGTGGCCAAATGACACTTCAGCTGCTCCTGCTTCCATCTGAGCCTCAGGGACCATGGCAGTGCCAGGTTCCTGCCTGAGCCAATTCCACGCACCCTCAAATCACACCACCTTTGCTGCCTCCAAGAAGTTCAGTAAGTTCCATGAGATGGGAATTAGTGTTTGCATGCCTCCACCCATGGCAGCTGCTCAGTTCTTGATATCTTGATATAGGTGAAAACAGATTGGATGTGCTGTATTTTCACCAAAGATCTCCCCTTGCCCCATGTTCTGGCAGTTCACACACCAAACGGTGATGTGAGCTCCTCAGGACACCTGAGCAAAGTTCAAAATCTCCAAACAGCAGCGTACAGTGAAACAACAGATTTACTGGCCAAATGGAAGAGCAGATACAGGCAAAAAAAATCTCATTATATGGGCTGGGCAAGGGAGCTGGTGACATGGACTCTGGGCTCTTTTAGAGATGATTCTGTGAGCACAACCTGAGTTGCACCCCTTCAGGCACTTCATGGAAAAGGTGATTATTTCTGATTTTGTTGGTTAGAGGTAGATGGCACCCCTTCATCCAAATCACACTCTTGCCTCTGCCACACACAGAGGAAAAACTGGTAGGAACACTGTAAGTCTTTTCATTGTCACAGCCATGGATTTACCTGGAATTTTAATTGCAGGGTTTTTTTTTTGTTTTACTGAAATTAATTCTACTGGTTTGGTCCTTTTACCCTTCATCAGCACATTCCATACGGACTAGCAGCATATCATCATGCTGGCTCACCTGGAGGAAAGCTTTGGAAGAAGGGTACTGAAATACAGAGAGCAGTGTCTGCTCTTTTACTTAGGCAATAAATCTACTGTTTTATTATTGCTGTTGGGAAACTTGGAGCCAAATTCTTTGCTAGCAAAACATTGGCTTCAGTGGAGTTCAGCCAGCAGAGAGTTTAGCTTCCTGTTTTTGTTCCAAATCTAAGACTATGCTCAGCCCAATTGTTGTCATTGTTTTGCTAGTTAGCTGTTTTAATTTAAAATAATTATGTGCTGTGGGTTGGTTGGGATTTGTTGTTTTTTTGTTTCGGGTTTGTTGTTTTGGGGTTTTTCTGTAATTTCTTCTTTACACATCACTTTGTTTGTAGCAGTCAGAAACAAACAAAAAAAATATTATGGTATTGCTACATATCCCCAGCTTTGCTCAGGAGTTATGAAACTCGAGGTCTCATCCAAAGGGAAGGCTTAGCCCAGGCTGAGCACATCTTGGCGTGACCTGCTGCCCAGGTAGGTGGCCATGTTACCAGCCCAGGGATGAGTCTGAAGCTGATTCTTGCAGGAGACCCCGGGTATCAGCTGGGTTTTCTAGTGGCACGGCAGCCCCCCAGAAACTCTCCTCTCAGCCCCTCAAAGAGTGGCAGAAATGTAACTCATGACTTGCCAGGGCACGCCCCATCCCTCAGGTACCTGGCATTAAGACACTAAAGATGTTTGCTCCGGGGGCTGTTATTAACTCGCTCCTTGTACAGGGGCTGGCACCTGAGGGTCCCAGCTTAGTTGGGACCTGTAGCTATTCCTGCAGTGTAAATGTTATTTATACAGTGCAATTAACCAGAGGTTTAATGTAAACTGCTGCCAGCACTGGGTTAGGTACCAAAGTGAAAGGACATCTTGTGAGACATTTTTGAGAAGAAAAAGCACAGACTTTTAAACTCCTGTTAAACAAAGAGACAACTTTTGCAGAGAGGTTAAGCAAAACAAATAACAAACAATTTGTTTGGAGAAGTAGCTATCTCATGAGCAAGCTAAACCTAAGTGTAAGCCAGAGGCCAAGCCATATTGTCTTGTCTGTGTGCTCCCAGGCAGCTGCAGGCTGCCTTATTCCTAATCTTTGCATGGCAGGCTTTGGGAAAACAACTTCCTGTGTTTTAGTACACCAAAATCAACACAGTCACCACTCTGTAAATGCATGTCAGAGAAGGACTAAAGCAAATGCTCATAAACATCACACTCTGCTGTTTGTACATTTCTTCATCATACTCAGGTCTGGATTCCCCTGGGGATTTCCACATTCACCCCATGTAGAAAAAGGACTCAGAAGCAGGCTTTGCCCCCACAGAGGTCCTGAACACCAGCCAAACTTCTGGGTTCCTCCATCTTCCTCTCTTTTCAAACAAGCAAAACAGCTGGAATCCCATGTCACAGGCCATGTGAACTTTTGGAGTATGTTTTCACTGGTGCAGCATTGATTTTACTAGGATCAATGTAAATATTACGTTAGCTTACAACTGCTAATTATATCAGCATAAACTTAATTTATAGTGATGATCACAGTCCTAATGCTGTGCTGCTGCCAATGTTCACAACTGATGCTTGGAGACATCATGTAAACCCAGCCATTAGCAATCAAGTAAATGCTCCCATTACACATCACTGATACTGGCTAAAGAACTTTTTAATTGACTTCTTGGGACTTATGACAGATGATGCAGACTGTGTGTTTAAGTTCAGGATTCTTTTTCATGTTTTATATCTGCTGCTACTTAGATAGATGCTAGTCTTAGAGTAAATAGTGTAACATTACATGCTTGAAATTGAAAAAATTGAGTGTGTTTCACTTAGAAGATAAAAAAGAGGGCTCAAGAGAAAACTCTGTGAAGGAATGAACAACACAGAAAAAGTTAAATGGGAACATCTCTTCCCCATCTGCTAAAATAAAACTACCGAACAGTCATTGAAATGAAAACGTGGTAAATTCAAAAGTGGTAAATGTGTCTTTCCCCATAAACAGAAAGTGAAAATTTGGTTACTTGAGAAATCGTTAAGGTCAGTAATTCAGCAACTTTCAGATAAGGGTTGCATATTTCTATGTAAAAGACTAGCAAGAGAGGTTATACTTAGAGCTCATGCTCCCAGGCAGGAATGTAAAGCTTTAGGATCCTGTGGCTTAAACTGCTCTTTAACAAGCCTAGAGGCAGGCTGACACCTTCACAGAGACTAGATTAAACAATAGAGGTTTTCTTATTCCTTTCCACTCAAGCATCCTGCAACAGCCATAAGAAGAATTAAAAATAAAAGCACACCACAAAAAAAAAAAAACCAAAAACCAAAAAACCCAAATAAAAAACCCCCTACAACCAAAAAAACCCCACAAAAATACCAAGAAAACCCACCAAAAAAACCCAGAAATCCCAAACAAAAAATCCCACCAAAAATACACACAAAACCCCCCCAACATATATAACAAACAAACAAACCAATGAAATGGCTTTTAATCCTGGAAGATTTTAGGTTTGAGATAAGGTACTGAAATTTCAGATGCTCCAGCATTGAAAGAAATCTTACTGTATGGGGGATTTTCAGTGCCCCTATCTGCAAAAAAAAACTCCCAGAGGCATCAGTGAAATAGGGTTATTGAGTTGCACAGAGACTATGGCAGTGAGCCAGGAGGCAAATTATTGTAATAAACTCAGGATCTGAAGGCTAGGGGACAGTAAAATAGTGTCTAGGCTACTGGGGGTTAGAGGCAGCACTGAGGAGTGGATAGAGCAGGGGAAAATCACACAGGGGGAAATGAACGGCATGTTTTATTTCCCAGATAAATCACAGTGACAAAGTTTTACACCTTTGAGCAGCACTTGGAACACAAAGTACCTGCATAGTCATGCACCATACTGATAAAGCTTTCTGTTTGTTTTTAATAATAAGTATTTTTATGTCTCTCTCTCTCCCTATATATATTTGTCTGTATGCTTATTTAGAAAATTCATGTTTATACATACATAAATATCTACATTGATTATATGTATAGGTGTTGTTTATGTGCCATAGCTTCTATGATGAATATTCATCACATCAAAAAGTAGCTTATTCTGCTTAGACTAGAGGTTTAAAATGGTACTTAGATACATTTTTTGAAAGCACACTATCCTAGCCAAGATATATCCATAGCTGTCAATATAGAGAAATTTTTCAAAGGAAAAATCCCCAAATAAACCAGTGCGCTTAAGCTCAGCAGGTTTTGGTAACTGCAGGTGACATTTCTAAATGTTGCGTAACTCTGAAGCAGTGGAGCAGAGGTAGGTAACATCTTCCTGTAAGATGAGAACAGGAGAAGGACTCTGCCCCCCACCAGGGATCTTGGCTTTCCTTTTTATAAAGGAGTATTACAAAATGTACCCTTAAAAAAGAAAGCTATGAATATGAAAGCATCCTAGCTGAGCCCATTCAGACCAGCATAAATCTAGATTCCCTGCAAAGACGTATGTCACCATTTACAGGATGTTTATTAATCTGTATTTATCTTTGTTGAGGACTCTGCTAAACATGGCTTCAACTACACCTGAAGATTCAGATGAATTGATTAGAAATGTATCCAGATGAAGCTGTTCACTTTGCCTGGTTTTGTCTGCATCCCTGTCACACAGCATAGTCTACCCGCTAAATGGCAGCTGGATCTCGAGATGATTCTGTTTTGGCAGATTTTCAAGACGGTTTCTGTGTTTTGCCTACCTGATTTGCCGTCTGTTGAATCTGATGACATTTGTTAGCGTGCAGCTGGGGGAATTTAAAAAAGTGCACATTGCAAGTACGTTTGGATCAGTGAGTGTTCTGTGCTTGGGTGTAGAGCTGAAGATTGCTGCCATGGATAGAACAGACTCAAAAATACACTAATTTTCTTCATAGCAGGATGAGATTTTATGCTTCGATTATCTGATTTCCAGGTTCCATCACCTGCTGGCTTTTAGGTCTAAAAACCCTCTCCAGGCAAAAAAAAAAGTTCAAAGAAGATGGAATTAATCATTGTAAAGAATCACAGTAAGCAACAAAGGGGTTTTAACTACTTCCAAGTAAGTTTTCAGCAATGTTCAACAGCCCATTTAATGGCCGAAGACATTTGCCATCATAGAGGATTTCCTGTTCTGCAGACATAAATTTCTTGCATGCTAAGCAACAGGCTAAAATGCTCTTTAGATCATTTTGCATTAAGCACACGCTGGCAAGTGCATTAGAAGTGTCATGCATGCAACGACTAGGACAGTTTAGAAGAAAATATTTTTGGCTTATGCCCTCACAGTTCTGTGTAACTTGGAGGTTTTCTCCTGGAAATAATAGTGGTAGCCATATTTTGATAAGCTTGAAAGGGATTCAACATTCATGTTTTCATCATCTTTGTGTTCTTCAGTCAGTCTAGTGTCCTTCCTAAAAGCTAGAGCTACAAAATTGTGTCTCATCCCCTAGTTGTGCCATTGCTTGGATAAGAAAGAGTAATGGACATAAACGTCCCTCCTGCTAGGCAGCCACTTCAGAGTAATTTGGGCTTCAGATTTACTCTATGCAACCAAATGATTAAATTATGACTGAGACATTCTGTTGCAAGACAGAGCGGCACCCTCAAGGCTTCAGGCTGATACATTTACCATAGAAACGCAGAGAGAGAAAAATATTTGTTTCATTAAAATTAAGACTGTTTTTCACCATGACATAACCTTAAAATGGAGAAATTTGCTCGTTAAAATAGAATAATTTAAGAACAGTTAGTTCCACAGCATGACGCACCCCACAATATTATGCCAAATTACAGGTTAAGCAGTTGAAATGGCTTAAAAAAGCTTTAGCATAAAGATTAATTCTTGACTTTCCTTGTCTTCATTCAGAAGCTCTGAAAGGTTACAGCTTGGTCTAACAAAGCCTTTAGATGCAGGATAATACAAATTACATATAATAGCTAAGACAGTGAGATAAGAAGATACTGTCCCAAAACTGGCTTCTTTTTTTTTTTAATCTACAGAAATTGAATTGAACTGCAATTGAATTGATCTTGGAATTAAAAAGATAAATTTGAAATTGTTCAGTGGACCTGCAGCCCAGCATGAGAGAGAAGTATTTTAATATTCATAAGGAAACACTGAAAGCAGAGTCTACAAATTTCAAAGCCTTTCTCTTTCCATCCAACAGTGATCCTTATGCTCCCTGAATCTGGAGGAGCAGAATGGGTCCTCCTAAGGCTTTCAGGGCAATGAGCGCGGTGCCGTTCTGATATTAAATGAGCCATCCCACAGTTTAACAGATTCATAAGGAATTCTCACAGGACAGGATCTGAGAGCTGTGGGATGATGAGCACTAAAAGGCGTTGGGAGAGGCGCTCACTCATGCAGCCCCACCAGATGGGTAAGTATGTGAGATAGAGGTCAGCTGAGGTTGGCTACTCCTTCTCTCTTGCTGTTTTTACTGACCTGAAGTTCCTCTGAGCAATAAAGAGGCTGAAAGGCTGGAAATGAGCTGGGGATCAGTAGCACCATGTGATCTGTCAGTTCTTCTGGCCTCACTAGTGAATGGCCTGCAGACCATGACTTGGGACTTGCAAGGAAACTGAAGGGAAAGGAGCCCAAAACCTTCATTATACAAAAAACTTGTACCACTTTCAAGAATTCAGTTTAACATACATCTCTTTAAAACAGTGCAAACATGTTAATTAGATGTACGTAAACTAATTCAATCCTTTGCTTAAATCAGTTTACAGTGATTTGTCAATGCTAGCTAAAAGCAGTGTGTGTAAGGATTACACTGGTTTAAATGTCTACAGTATAGGTGTGCACTGATTTACTGACATTGATTTGATATTTTTCAATTATGTAAATGCAACTTTCCCTAATTTCATTGGTTTATTGATATGGTAGTTAATTAAGCAGGAAAGGCATGTAGAAAGAAGGATCTTGTTTTAAAGGAAAAAAGGGTTAATGAATAATTTAATATGTTTATTCTGTTTATAGATATTTTATAAAAACACTAGCTATTTTGATCCTACATCCTCTTTTTGTTACAAATCTAATTAAATTATTTTCATGCCAATTAGACAGATTATACTAATATTAAGGGAAAGCCTTGTGCTTTTATATCAAGGTGGTAAATTTGAGAGAGCTGTTGCAGTATAAATTCCTACAGGTGAACACCGCAGGTAGTTTAGGTCAGTCTGACTCTCAAGTCAAAAGATTGCCACTGCCCTGAGAAGCTCATGGTGTGATTGCAAGGCAAGGCAGATACAGTCAGATGGTGGAGCCCACACAAATCACTGCATGGTATCAGTCAGCGGGATTTGCTGCTGATCTCAGCCACAGTCTAACAATTACCATATTTTGCATAAATACCATGATAAGGAAGAGTTTTAAAGACTAGAAGAGGACTAATGACAGACACTTTTTTGTTGGAGAGGGAAATCCTATAATGAGTGCTGATTTTACAATTTCCCATGTTTTTATACTGAGCATGAGACATTAGTATGAGGATGGTCAGCCTGAACATTTAAGACAGACAGGACACATTCAATGCAACTGGAGAATGGAAAACAGTGGAGGAAAAAGGTATGGGATCAAAGTAACGGACAAGGATCCCTGGCTCTCTAGGAACATGCTGGGTTAATAAGAATGAGGAGGACATTAAAAGGATTTTGCAGTGACGCAAGTGAAGGGGAATGAGAATGTTAGCAGCATGACATTACAAGGAGATACCATGGAAAGACAGAGTAAATGACTTGGCCACAAGCAAGAAACAAGAATATGAAGAGTGACATATGCAGAACAGAAGGCATAGACAACAGCAGAGAGGACTGAGCAGAGGATAACATGGCAATAATTAGAGCAAAGCAAAGGAGACTATCAAAAGAGTTAAGGAACTCTACTTTTTTAAACTCAGTTGACTTTGAAATGGTAGATAAAGAGGTGTAGTGGCAAGGTGGCTGCAGTTGTGAGGTTGGCAGACTGAGACAAGAGATACTGACCTGTGAATTGCCCTCAGTCATGCGATTTATGGATGTCTCATAGGTCAAGGAAGCTCAAGATGAAGCAGTGACCAAACCTTTGGCCAAAATGAGGTAGTTAGAAACTCTGTGAAAAGGGTTTCTGTTAAATGCAAGGCAGGAGAACATCCAAGACACAATTAGAAGAAAACAGTTCCAAGTAGTGTTTGGCTGGATATAGGTGAGTGTATTTTGAGGAGCAAGGAAGAGTGGAGGTCCATTCTAAAGTGGGGTTATGGTACATCTTTCTGCAGGGAGAGGAAAGATCCAGGAAACTGTGAGAAGAGGATAGATGAGATGGATGGAAGTGCCAGAAGGGAGATGAAACACTCCTGTGTTTTGGAAGACAAGAGGTTACAGAGGAGGAGGCAGAAAGGGAAGTCAGGTGGTTGAAAAGCTGCTCTGTTTTTACCTCCAAGGAGGCCAAAGTGAGATGGTGAATGGCAATGGCAAGATGAAGGGAGGGTTTGAGAGGTAGGTCAAAGAGTGAGGTGAAGGAGCAACTGGCACCGTGCACCATCCAGTCAAGTTTAGGGGAGTGACCTAGTTGGGAAGATCACTGAAGTTAAGAGATGGGAGGGGATAAGGGAGGATTTGGGAGAGGGATGTGCCACAGCCACCTAAAAGGGAGTTTGGAGGGAGGAGCAATGCAAGAGTATGAGCAGTAGCCAGGAGTAGTAAGTGGCCATGGGATGGGGGTATTAGAGGACTTATCTGGGCTTAAGACAAATGAGGGAAAGAAGGCATGAATAGATACTGTGAATTTGCAGTGGTGGGAGGGAAGGGAGACAATGTCTAGGGAAAAGGACACGGCAGGTTTATGGGAACTGCCTGTGCATCAGGATGAGAGGAGACTGCTGAAATGAGGACTGGCATATGGACAAGGCTGGGAGAAAAGCAGTCACAAATTTGAAGCTGATGTCTTGTGGCCACGGATCTTTCCTCTTCCCTCCCTGTGTGGAAATGCTAACCCTGTGTGATTCAATTACTTAGGACTTCCTTGATTTGGAGGCAGTTTCCTCTTCCTCAGCAACAGTGCACAGTCATCCCTCTAATTGCAGCAGGAGCGCTGTCATACTCGGCAGGCACAGAGCTTGCAAGCTTTCAAAACATGATGGTGCTCTGGGATCAAAGCTTGCAAGGGTCCTTTTTAATTAGTATCACTTTATATTTTGTGGGTCTGTCTCCACATCTCTAGCTTTAGCCTGTTGTAAATAAACACCTTGGAAACCTGAATTAGGTGTAAACATGATTATGTGAAACAAAAGGTTTGAGAGGTGTGAACTGCTTTATATGCCTCCAGGAGTGGTTAAGCCTGACACTTAAAATAATTATTTAAAAGTCAGCATTGTAGGGTTCACAGCTGATTTTAGCTGAATGCTCAGGCTGGGAGCTTCACGCTGCCATCCCAGAAGATGAAGCCCCATATTTATTGCCTCTAGCTCCAAAGTCACAACCCGCATCTTCTTCCCAACTGCTCCTGTATATACAATCTATCTTGATGTTTGTGGTGCACTGAAAATGGCCCTGGCTGTGGCTGTCTCCTGAACTAGGGTCAGATCTGGGCCCAGGGCAGGGGACAGGGCAGAGCGGTGTCACCTGCTGCCAAGCCATGGGTGGTGGCCTGTTTGTTTTCAATGGGAGTTTCGTTTTCCTTCTTTGCTCCTCTTTCCTCCTTGTGTTTAGACATTGTTTTTCAAATGTGCCTCTGTTGAAGCTATATTTAGGGACTGTTTTCTAATTTGGCACTGTTTAGGCTCTCTCAAACAGATCTTGGGTTTTTTTTATTTTTATTTTAAGCATGTGATACCTTTAAACGTGTAAATATCCGGCCTAATTGGAATGCCTAAACAGTCACTTCCCAAACTGCCAAGATGTTAAAATCTGTTGATGTGTGCAGTCCTGAAGTTACCATGGCAACCACATCCATTTCCAGAGAGATATGCTAGATCCCCTTCAGCTTGTGGAGGGCATCCCTCAGCCCCAAACTTTAGGCAGCATGTTTATTTCCAGCTCCTGAGCAGCTTGCTGGGCTATAGCTGCATCCTGATAGTGAATAGAAAGGGGAGGGAGCCCACACTCCCAGGTGGTGAAGGCCGCTCATATGCCCAAGTCTTGCTGCACAGGAGGCTCAGTCCAAGAAGCCCAAGGGTGGCATCATTGCCCATCACCCTGGCTGAGGCAGGATACAAGCAGGATTCTTGTGGGGTGATGAGATATGTCTGACTTTCAGCGGCAAATGGATGAGAACCACCTCGAGGTGAGGTAGTAACCGGGAAGGTGTGTTAGTGGGTGCTGGCTTACTCTCACTGTGCAATGGTGAGAGTCTCACATCACAGCCCAGGTGGTTCTGGGCAAATCACCAACCTTGCTGCTGGGACAGCTGCCAAGGAACACAAAGTACCCTCACCATCGTGGCTCACCTCCAGTATGAAGGGGTGATCCTCTGAAAAACCTGAGTACATTGTGGGAGAGGCACAGAGAGACACACTCAGTGCCTCTTTATGAAAAACAGCAATCACCTTTTTATCCTTCAGTTTGTTCTCTGAGGCAACTTCTTTTGGAGCAACTTCCCCAAACTGGTTTTGTTCCTTGCCCCACAAAGTACAGTTACATACTACCGTCAAGGTGAGCATGTGGAGTTTGCATTTTTTCCTTTTATGGTAAAGCATTATGTGAGTAAGATGAAGTTTGCAGTTCCTTTTTCACATTGCTTTGTCCTGCTTTAGTGAAGGGGTTTCTAGCCCTGAAGGATCCACAAAACTGTTGCAAAAAGACTTTTGAAGAGAGGCTCAAGTGTGTGCGTTTTCCTGCACCAAGACTTCCATCAAAAATACACAGGGATGGACTCAATGTTTGCTGCAGCTTCCTGAGTATGAGAACTTGTTTTCATTTTACATTTGAACTAAATCCAAGAAAAACAATGTGGCTGTGCAGAAAGGTTTGCCTTTTGTCTTGCTGCTTTTGTGAACTTGCCTGGGCTTTCCATTAGGAGTGAACCGCTTTTATGATTAAAAGTGTCTAACATCAGACCAAATACTTAAGAACTTTTGCTTTTAATAGCTTTGGTATTCCTGCAGTCTCTGATAATTGCAATCTGTGTAACCATTAGGTTTATTTTTACATCTATAAATATTTATTTATGTGTATGTGTACATATATGTGCATACATCCCTTCATTTTCACAGCTGGACAGATATAGTATCAGTCATCATGAAAGCACGTTCCAGCAACAGTCACTATCTGCTCCTGTTTAATAACCTCTCAAGATCAATTTACTCATATCAGCATTTTCAAAAACCATGTCAAAAATTCTCCTAGCAAACTCATGTATTTGCTTAAAATTAATAAATATATGTTTAGAAAATAAAAGCAGGCTCGGTTTGAAGTTCAAGTTTCATTTCTGCTATTTAAAAAAATGCAATTGTACTTTGATCTTTTCGGATTTGCATGAGACAAGTTTAACTCTGCAAGAATGAGGATTAGGAATTTAAAGATTACTGATATTCTTGTGTAAAAGAATGATTCCAGCCACAAGTGCTAGAAGCCATTTGTTTTTGTTCTTTGTGCATCTCCTGACACAATGTTGGGGTGCCAGTGAGCCAGGGTCCAGCTGAACAGGAGAACTGCAATCCTTTCAGCACCTCAGCACCTTGGGGACTGCTTTCTTCATGTTCTTTGTACCAGCAGATTTCTGTTATTCTAGTTTATGCCATGTTTACTAACCAAAACTCAACAATGCTCTGCAATAATTAACTTTTGTTGAGGATTATGTCACGTTCTTAACAGATGAGCTGTCTTTTACTGTGGCCACATCAATATACACTGGTAGTGTAAGGAGGAGCACTGTCCCTTGCAGCCTGGCCAACTCTGCTCTGCCTTTTGACTCCTACACCAAGGGAGAAATCTGTGCTAGGTTTCACAGAACTTTCTTGGTTGCTGGGAAAGGATTGTCTAAGGTTCATAAGATAAAACAGGTCTTTTCTTCATGGGGTGGTGGGTTGGCCACTTAATTTTGTCTTCACCTCCAGCAAGCTCTCTCCTGTTGCTGTCTTCTGGGTGATTTATCACAGGGATGTCTTCTCAGGTCCTGTAGCCTTCATAAGCATTAGGTAATATTTAAGCAAATACTTTGTCCAAAATTCGCTAAAGATGGTGTGTCAGTTGGGAAATGTAGTGCACTCTTTTCCTAAGAGGATCCCAAAAATTCCACCTGCCCCTGGGATAATGCTTCCAGAGTAACAGGGAAGCCTCAGGGACAGGACATGGGATACTTTATTCCCCTCTAGCCCCAAACACCTGTTCTTACTTTATTCAGGGTCAGACCTGTGGTTCCCAGCTGTTGCAAATCAGAATAGTTTGGAAGACTTTCAGCTAATGAAGGAAAAAAATTCAGCTGTAATCCAATTACAGAAGAAAGAGATGAAAAGAGCAGGGAGGTTTCCTGCCCCCTACAAAGGGAATGATAATTTTAACTATACTTCTAATCTTCAATATTTTAGCAAATGAGCTGCATGAGCTCACCATGCTGCTGACTCTTTCCCATTCCAGTCAGTTTATTGCCTGAACAGCCATGTAAAGCATCCCCCTCTAAAACGGACATCTCTGTTTTAAAAGGAGCTATTCTTTGTCCTCTCTTTTTTGACTTGATCACCCTGACACAGGCAGTCTGGGAAGAGGAAACTTTACTGCCAGCTGTCTCACTTTTATGAAAAGAAAGAGACATGGCTTCTCCATTCCTTGTGTCTGTTCCTTGAGCTCCATAAGCAAGAATGATTGCACGGATATCTGAGCCCAAACAAAACTACAGACAGTTTTATTTGTCCACCAATTACCACCCATTTGTCATGAATTCAGGCAGGAAAGGATGAGCAAGTTTATTTTCTATTCTAGCCATTGCTTCTCTGAAGATTTTCACTCTGGGGGGAGATGGAGCATATTTTTCTCTGAATACAAGCTTCAAACACAAAAAGGAGAAGAGAGTGTCCTTCAAAACTCTGGGGACATATGTCAGAGGTGCTTTGAAGTTATGATGCATCCTTTTCAATCCTATGTGGGTGCCACAACCCTGGGGTCCTGCAGTCCCAGGTTAGCTCAAACATGGTGCAGCTCTTCTGAGCAGAGCTGTGCTTGTGCCTCTCTGTCGCATAAACCTGTAACTCTGCCGCAGGCAGGTGTGAGGGCAATGCCAGGCAACGATGTTCTGTGTGACCTGAGGCTCAGCCCTGCCTTTTTCTTTTGGGTTTTCCAAGGCAGAGGCTCCTCTCCCAAGCCCGTGGAGTGCTCTACACAGAGGTGGCTCAGTACAGCAAGGAAAAATTATTGTAGTGGAGAAGGAGCAACTGCAAGTCCACTCAGAAAGAAAACTACTTATTTTCCTTTGGAAAAAAACCCCACAAGATCAAAGGATTTTAATAGTGTTTAAGTAATGCTTTTTAAAATGTGAAGATACTTGTTTTCTCAGTCATTTGTAACAAAACCTATTACATGTACGACAGTGCAATCCATCATAAACACAATGAAACCCGTAAGGTGGGAGGAGGAACTCATGACATGTTTTTAATAGACATTTCTTCCCTTCCCCCTCCAAACTGAAGGTATTTGTTATGACTTTTACTTAAAATGGGGAAAGAGGAGAGGGAGGGGAGGATGTTTTGAATTCACTGGAGAAGAAGGAAGATTTGTTTTATTTTATTTTAGTAGCTCCAGGCTGCCTTTGAGTAACTAGGTATTACAGTCCTGGTGCATCTCTAATTAATAAGATCAACTGCCCCTGAATTTTCTTTTACAAACTAATTTAGATATGTCAAGGCTGCAATTATTTTGAGAAAGATCTGACTCCTTGCTTATTCATCTTTCCTCCTACTCCATGAGAAAATAAAACCATCAGCTTAAATGCCCTTTGAAGTCTGTTTTAGTACTTGATTGAAAATTAAATACTGCCTTGCCGCTGTTAAAAGTGGTCAAGGTTCCCGTTCTTTTTTCTTTTTCCCTCACCGCCACCCTACAATTTGCAAAGGATAATGAACGCTGGGATGTGGCTTAGTTCCAGATATAGCCTAGCAGTGCTGTGGCCATCTGGGCCCCTACCCCCATCTGCGACGGGCGTCACGGGTGAGACGGCGGCACCGCTGGGGTCAGTGGCCAAGCACCTGGCTCCGCTGCGCCTGGCATGGGAAGGGTCTGACCCTGCAAGGTGCTGAGTGTCCTCTGGCTCCAGCTGACTTCTCAACCCCATGCAATCCAGCTCTCCCTCAGTCCCAGAGAGCCCTTTGTTTTGTGGGGAATGGCTCTGCAAACTCATAAAGATCAAACCGTTTATTGGGGTGAGTGGTTTACTTTTATTTGGCAGAGTTTGTGGAGCCTGGGCACCGGGCTTATGTTATAAAAGTTATTGCATGTCAGGTGCCTCCCAAAATCCTGCTCCAATAATCCCTTCTTACTGGAAGCCTCCAGAAAGAAAGAAATGAGGCAGGGGAGAGGAGAAGGAGGGAGAACTTGGGCTCCCACTTGTTAAATCCTATCAGTCAAGCTTTCATCTCTTGGCTGAGGCTGTGCATCTGTAACAGCCCCCTTGGGATGCTGAAACAACAGTCTCTAACAACAGGCCCAGCCTGGGCTACGTGTTTCTTCCTTGAAGGAATGGTGCAACAGGGCAGAGCAGCAGTTCCCTGACCAACACAAGAACTGGATCCATCAGCAGAAAGAAAAGCTAACCATGCCTGGGTTTTATAAGATCTAGTTTTTGTTACAGATTTTGTTGAGCCCCTTTAAATGAAGAAAAGTGGCCTGGTTGTGGTTTTGTTTTGGTTACTCAAGCTGGGTTTCCTACAGACGCAGCATGACTTCACAGTGTCCTGCTTGCCATGGAGGAGAAATGTTTCCCCCCTTCCTCCCTCCCCCTCCTCTTCCCTACCAAATTCAAGCAGGATCAGCAAAAAGCCTGGCAGGAGGGACACTAGCAGGCAGGCAATTCTCCGACACCCCATTGAGCATCCTCCACCCTAACCCCTGCATGGTGTGGTTTACGACTTAGACTTTATTATCTGCTGACAAACGAAGACTTTTCTGGAAAGCAAGCTTTTTTTTTCCCAGAAGCTGACAGAGCCTGACCAGTGTATAGCAAGCTCTCAGCAGAGCTTTAGCTGTGCCAATTCATTTATTCAGAGGTCTCAAGCTAGCATTACATCCTAGGTGATCATAAATGCCGTCTGTCTGGCGTGGTGAGAGGGGAATTTCTAGCCCAGTCCTGTCTAGACCAGGGTTTGTCATGGAGAGAAAGTCACAAAGGGGACACTGTGAAAGTGCTCTACATGGCAGTGCCATCGTGGGGGCATTCTGGACACATCTAAAGTGTAAACCTGGCATCTGGCCCTCATTAGGGTTGCTGGAAATAACTGGAGAGCTGCCTTTCAGTGGTTTCTGAGAAGCTCATAACCTGAATGCATGTGGGCTGCTGCTAGCCAGATACTAAAACACCCTCAATTTTGGGGCTTTTTTCTTTAGACCCAAAAGTTTCAAGGCTGCATTAAGGTGAAGAGTAAGAACACAGCTGTAAGAAAAACATGTATTTTCTCTTCAATCCCAGATTAGTGTTTTACCTGTGTCCAGCTCCACATAAGAAAGGGGGAGAAACAGATAAGAAATTAATATGATATACATGTATATTTGCATAGCCATGTATACCATATGCTACCTGTGTAACATCCATGCCCATTTGAAACTGAGTTAAATGTCAGATGTGCTGTAAGTTGTGTTACCAATGCAGAGGGCACAGTGAGACATTTCCTAAACCCTGATCATAGCAACCACTCACTGTGTGGAGAAACTTAATATTGAAAGCATGCTGACAGTGCTTGAAATTTTGCCCCTTCATGCTCTGTATTTTGAACAAATGGCATGAGAGTATCAATTGTTAATTTGATTATTAACAATTTGTTATTAAATTGAGAGTAATCCATTTTTAATGATCATGTTTTATAGCTGAAACTGTATTTTAAATATGGAAGGGGTCAGACAAGGAAAATGTTAGTATGGAATGTGTGAAGACCACCGTCAGGCATCTCTACCCTCCCACTGCACCCTTTCACACTCTAACTCTCGTCTGGCCTCTTGCAAAGTACTGCAATATCACGTTTCCTCAAAGTCGAAGTTTTGCCAAATGAAACACAAGCCTCTTTAGATCCATTTTCACTAGTATTTGTTTCCAATTATAACAACATAGCTACTCCATTGAACATACTCCCTATCATTGTTTCACAGTGAAGCAAACATTTTTAAGTCTGAATGTGAGCAGAAAATGATGACTTATTTATGAACAGCTTTAAGTGGGAAAAATACGGCAACTTCCTGCTATTTTGAAATGTTATCTCCCCCCTACCTCCTGCCCCCCTTTTCTGATGATGATTTTAGGAACTTAAGCCCTAACAATGTGGCATTTTTCTATTTGTGCATGTGACTGTTTGCCTGTCAGATGGTTATAGAGCAAGGACTGGCTGCTGACACAGACCTGCCCAATACTAGAACAAAAGTGGCCCTGCAGTTTATACTACAGAGCATTACTTTCAGTCATTCGAATCTTTCAGTAAATATTTTCCATTTTTACAGAACCTTCTCTGTTTTGACCCAAAACATTCCAGGTTTTGCTAAGCCAAGTATTGTAAGCCTATGCTTGTTTCTCCTTCAAGCAAAAAGTGTGTTCCAAGCCTCCTGCAAAGGGTCCTGATGAACATCACTTTATTTTTACTGAAGTTGGGTAGAACACCCCTGAGCACAGTTAGTCCCCTGCTTGGAGAAGCAAGCTCTTCTTATGCATCTAAAAATAATCCAGAATTAAATATATATCGGTGCTTTCCTGTGTTCTGTGTCTTAGGCTGTTATGTATATTATCTTTGTACATCAGACCGCACGAGTTATTTTTAAGTCCAAATTTTCTTCTCTTTATCTCCTTCCAAAACCAATAAACACAGCTCCCAAGAAAAAGGAATAATAACATATAACCTCCCTGTAAACACATGGGTATCACTCCAACAGAATTCCTCTACTGCCTAGCAGCCACCCCAGATCTCACCTCCTCCTGCAGGTCACAGTGCTCCATTAGATTGGGGGTTGTATTCCAGTAGGAACCAGTGGGTATTTATAGTGCTGTTCTGCACTACCTTGTACAGGGCTTTCTTTGGCTGAAAGCTCATCTAAACCCACTGAGACACTTCACACCCATGCAGCCCAGCTAAGGTCACAGCCGTGCTGCATAGGGAGTCCATATCTACAATGGATGTGATGTTCCTGCTGCCAGCCCTCACCTCTCAGAGCTGGTGCTGGAAACCCCAGGTGGAGGGTTGTGGGACCTTTCACCTTGAGAAACAAACAAAAACATTCTATCCCTCACAGTTCTAGGAAAGAAATGGGGACACACCGCAGACCAAATGCAGCAGAGCCAAGCACCCAGTAAGATCCCAGCAAGCCACATCACCTTCCCATCTCATCCAGGAAAGGTGCATTTTTGAGGCTGTATTTAGCAGATGCTGGCTACAGCACTGTGGCAAGATGCACACCAGACAAAAATAGCTGCGATCATATTTCCTTCTGTTGGCCTCGTAGGCTGGGGGATGTGGGAAGATTTCTCTCTCTGCTGGGGTCACAGCAGGGCAATGTTTGTTGTCTTCTGCCTACTGTCATGTGCCCCATAAAGCCCAAAAGAGGCCTTCTCTCTATTGAAAGAAGTACTTGGCATATTTGGAGCACATGCTGACACCAGTTGCTTTTCAAAGGCTCTGTAAATTCCAGCTCACTCTTCTATCCAATTTTCCATTCAGAGACACAGCAAGGGGCATTTGGCAGACCATGAAATAAAACTGCACGTGCTGTAATCCTTTTCAGGGTGAGGCTCAAGCTCTCGCTCTCTCTCCTCCCTCCCTCTCCTTTTCATTCCCAGTCTCTTTCTATACAAGTGTGACCAACTACAGGAGCACCTTGCTTGGATTAGACAAGGTCATGGAAAACGCTTGGAAAATCTAGGGCTTGTTATGAGCTCAACGAGCCGCGATACTGACCTTACCAATTTTAATAGCACAGGGGTTTAATTCCACCCTATGAGCTGTCTTTTGTTTTCTCCCCCTCCTTCTGCTGCTAGCCACAGTTAACTCTTTGCAGGCTTGAGAAAGGCTACTTTGTCACCCATAACAGAGTAATGCACAGTGTCTAAATCACTTGTACTGTACTGGTGGACAGGCAAAATAGGCAGTTCTCTGACATGTGACTGAGCCCAGAGGGGTTTGCAGTAGATGTGCTAACACCTTCAGTGTATTCCTGGATTAATTTAATATTCCCTTCTTGGCACTGAAGGAGCCTGCTGCCCCACTCACAGTATAAACCATGAGAGCAAAAAGCATGTTACTCAGCATCAGTGTCTGACGGGTTTTACTCTGCAAGGGGACATTTAGAGTGTACCAGTGTAAAAGTGGTGCAGAATTAGACAGTGGAAGGAAGGGATCCTTAGGAAAATCAAAAGGATGGGGGGAGAGCCTTCATGCCAATAACTCGTGAGCTTTAGGGACCAAACCTATTTAGTTATTTTAAATTGGCTTTGTTCCATTGACTTGGTTTCTCACTTACGCGTAGCTTTGTGTTTTTCCAGATCCTTTAATTTTAGGCCTCTGAAAAAAAAAAAAAAATTTATCTTGAATTCCCAGTGTCTATTTTCCTGAGCAAGACTGCTGTTCCAATCATCTCACGGGTCAGTACTGCTGGCTGTGAGTTTGCTCCTCTTCTCCTCCTCTCCCCTCCCACCAGCCTCCAGCCACTTTGTCCCATTCCAAGTCTCAGTTAAAACACAGGCAAAACGGGTGCTGGAGGCACCAGCCAAGCAGTGGGAGAAGGGAAAGAGAGGAGAGCTGGGAGAGGAGGGACGAGCTTCCCTGTGTGGTACTGGTGAGGTGTTGTGTTGGGTTGATCCCAATGGAGCCATCTCCTGTGACATTAATGATTTATCACTGTTCATTGAGCCTACCCATCAATGAAGTCACTGCTGTGAAGTCATGTGTTGCCACAGTGATGAAGAAAGTCCTTTTCCTGCAGAGCTGACATCAGGAGATGAGAGGTGGCCACAGGCTCACCGACGGCTAGAAATCACCTGTGGGAGAAGCAGCTGCCAAGGAATGCACTGTAACATGACTATGGTAGCCAGGAGGTGAAGGCACAGATCAAAAGAAAATGGAGAAAAAATGCCTGTGAGGACAGGGAAGACTCAGGAGGGAAGGATGAATTACTTACATTAATACCAACCAAGTTGTATTCAAAGGGGCACCTTTATTTTGAGTAAGTAATTTCCCAGTATATGACTCTGGCATGACTTCCTAGCCTTATTTCTCTAAATTGAATTTTAAAAAATCCATTCTCAATTTGCTTTCAGCAGCTTGGAGAGAATTCATATCTAGATGCAAACCTCATGGCTCAGTCCAGTCATTTCTGCCTCTCTCTCCACTTACTTAGTTTCCAGTTTAGAGCTTTCAGATGTGGGTAAGGGATAAAGCAAAGTTGGTTTGTTAACTTAGGCCCATTTCAGCTGCCTTCTGGTAGAATAGTCTTCAAATACATATTTGTACATAATTGTATTGCAGTACTGCTTCAGTTTAGAAACTTACAGAAATAAGTTATCAAATACGAATACATTAATGAATATAACCTCTATTTCTTCACTTACCTCTAGACCAGTCTCTTTGTACTGAGCAGAGATCAGTTTTTAGTTGCCTTGGGTTTTAACCCAGTGACATCAGAGAAGCAGAAAAGCAGTAGTGGTGGGCCCTAAAGTGTGTTTACTTAATGTGTTTGGAGCTGCTGTAAATCCATGTCTGCGACTGTCTCCTGTAATTCAGAGGAGCTGTGTGGAAAGGGAAAGCAAAAAATGCTGATCTCAGCAAATTTGATACAAATTTGGGCAAAGGATCAAAGATTCTGTTTTTATGGAAGCCAGTGCATCAATCCTTATCTTTCATGCAGCAGATCTTCTTCTCCTCCCTCCCTTCCCCACTCCCCTTTTTTTCTTCTTCTTTTTTTCTTTCTTGGTAATTTTTGTTAAAAACATGAAATGGAAAAAAAAAGCTTTATCACTAGCCAGAGACTGATTTCCACCAGCACATGAAGGTTTCCTTGCCTTGGTCTTTTCTAACAACCAGTAAATATCCAAGCACATCGTTGTGCCAGATAAAAGAAGAAAGTAATAATGCTGTATAAAATCAGCCTAGGCAGCTAGCTAAGGAGTTGGGTTTCTTTTCTTTCAGAATTAAAGGAATCAAATCCAGTTCTGAGCTGGTATTTACTGTCAAGTGGCCTACTTCAGATTTTAATCATCTCTTGAGACCCTGGCCTGACCCAAAATGTTATTACAACTTGGCCCACCCCAGTATAATAAACTACAGTCCTGTCAAATAGTGCCCCTCATTCAGTAATTAGAAATGTCCTAAGAACAGTACTAAGTACTGTGCCTAAAAACAGGCTGAGCAAATGCCAGTTTACAAGGGATTCATGGTCAAGGTGCTGAGTGAATTGCTGGCTGAAAAGGCAGGCCTCAAACAAAAAGAAATGAAAAGAAACCTTGCTAAGCTCCCTTAGGGAAAACTGTAGCAGCCTCTACTCTGCATAATCAACAGCTGCAGAAGCAAAAGTGTTGCTCATCTGTTTTCCTGCCAAGTGGAAAATATATACTATATGCATCATGGAGATGGAGAAGGGTTATAGCAACACTATAGATAGAAAACATTTATAAATGGCTAGTTGGATGATACTTTTCAGGCAAAGAACCAGAGAAGTAAGAAATTGTTGCAGAAAATGCCAAAAAAAGCGCCTTAAAACAGAGGAGTAATGAATATACTCTCTTGTGTCTATACATTAGGAATGCAGAATTAATTTATATTGCATTTCAGCAACGTTATGCTTTACTTCACACTTAATTATATGAGATAAATACCTGGAGTGAGGAACACATTGCTGACACTTGCAGCTAAGAAAGTCTTTTGTCATAAAAATAAGCACTACATTTTTGCAAGGTGGAGACAGCTTTAAGTATTTTCATAGTTTACCCAATCTCTACAGCTATTTTTAAGTAGGCTATTAACACCCTATGGTCCCAGAGGCTTTTCTGCCTGAAGACCTTACACACCACCTCACATCAGTGAGATCAACCATTTGCTGCACCATTTTTACCTTGGGCAGCTAAGCCAGGTTCAGGATACTGAAATGCAACCTCATTTCAGTAGGTTTCCTGGTCTGCCAAGGTGGAGTGATATCCCAGGTAATGGGAAACCTCCAATAACATCATCAGTGGTACAGGTTCTCTTAAGTGAGAAATTGAGCAGATGCTTTCACAGGGCCTTTGCAACTGCATTTGCAGTATCATTAACCCCACTAATCCTCTAATAAAAAAAAAACAAACCCAAACCAAAGTGCCCTCACACAGTTCAAAAGGCACTGGTTCTAAACATATTTATTGAATCTTTACAACTGAATGGATCAGGAACAAATCCTTTCATGCATCTTTATGCCCTAAAAGATGCACAAGGATCACACACATACCATTTATTACTCCTTTTTAGGTCACCTCTGAGAGCAAGGGAGGTGGGTGCAGGCATGGCATTCCCTTGTGTTTGGTGTTGTAGACCTCCAAGAGGACTTGGGGTAGGCTCACAGGTGGGAGGGAAGGAAGCAACTGGAGGAGAAAGGCAGTTTTTAGAGATTTCACTGTGCATTGCCCCCCAGCTCGGTGAGTGACGTGATGCAGAGCAGGGCTATCACACCTTTCCATCATTGTGCCACTCTGCTTGAGGAGGGAGAAAAAAAGAAGTGTCTGCAAGCCTTCAGCCAGGAGGTCTGGTTGTGCATCTTTTGTCAAGGCGTGGTGAACATGGCTGCTCCCAAACCCTGTCAGCATGCCTGGCCACATCGCTGTTGTGGAAAACTTGGAAACTGCAGAGATTGTTTGTTTCATTGTCCTGGAAAATGGATCCCATAGGAAGAGGCTGCTGTTTTCCAAAGTAACCCTATTAGGAGCAATTACCAAAAATGGAAGATAAAATTAGCATGTGATGAGGTTCATGTAAATCTCAGATGACTATTTGAGGATACAGCAAAAGAGCTTGACTTGATGCATTAAAATATTTTTTTCCACTAGTAACAGCTAGATTATGGTTGGAATAAAAAATAAAATCACCCTGTGTAAGGTCTAAAATAGAAACCAGCTTTCAAACCTGACACGGAAATAATTTTGTTGTGTTCTTGGGCTTGTTGTGCATCTCTGTCATTCCAGCATTGGTGGGAAGGGCTTGATCCCACAGACATGGGCTTAGACACCTAGTTTTCTGGGGCCTCTTGGTGACAGTTTTCAGTGAAGAGTCTCACTAAAGAGCTCAGAAACTGATACAAAGGTGAACTGGTGGTTGCCCCTGGCAGGATTCTCTGCTGTAGAAGTGTTTAGAGCTCAGTGTTGGTGTGATTCGACATATAATATGCCACTTGATTTGGAACTGCTATCTTTTATATTATTCTATGAACACTCTTAGAATTAATATCCATCAGATTAGTAGCTGCCCAGGATAGTACTTAATCCACTTTTAATTTGAATGAGAGGATTAAAAATCTCTAAGTAAATTTTACACTATTGCCCTCTGGGTTTGGTCCCTTTCCCAAGGACATAATTTAGAGAGTTATCAGAGGATAAATAGGTCACTGGTAGGACAGCTCTTGTCCGCTGGATGACACTGCGTTGGCACACAGAGGTGGCAGGTTTTAGGTGACTAAAAAGAAGGCAGACACTGATGGAGAATGAATGAATGCATTGAGATCACCCCAACTCGATCTGTAGCTGGCATCTCTCTGGAGCAGCCACCCTCAGGGGTTTGCTTGCAGCTCTATCCAGACATCCCGCTCGAGAAATCTACAAACTCAGTAGTCTCTTCATGGGGAAACATGCTCAGATGTCTTATTTTGGGATCACCAGAAACCCAGCATGGCTGGAGGATAATCACACCAAGGGAACATGTTTCCTATCTTTTTCCATACTGCTTCTCTCTCCAATAGCTCCTTGAAAACAGCAGTGTGTGTCTCCAAGTGTAACCATGTGCCAGCCTTCTCAGGGAGAAGTTGTTTGCCCAGATACTATAGATGAGAAGTACTGGGTTATTCCTCGTCCTTGAGTGCTCCAGATTTGGAAATATATGCTTCACCATCAAGTAGGTCAGAGGTGTCCCCAGGTCATGGATCCAAACGATAAGGTGGATAGGAAAAGGAAACAGAGGGTTTCACAATACGCAGTTTTAATGGATGTTTAGATTGGCTGTAAATGTGCAAGTGCCTGTTTGTTTAAAGTTACCAGGATATGAATCAAAGAAATAAAAATAGCAATGCATTAAGGCTTAGAGAACCTCTTGGGAAGCAGCAAATTAATATTTCTAAATGTAAATATTTTGACCCAACCTATTAATCATGTTCTCATGCTACAGTGGGAGAGAATTGAGTTGGATGGGATAACTCGTCTTCTGTTTTCTGCAGGAACAGCACACTGTATTTCATACACCAGCGCCTTGTCTGAGTGATTAAGCAGTGCTACTTTCTTCAAACTTTCCAGTATTATGCCACTGGGCTATTGAAGTTTTATATAACAGAAAAATTAAATCAAAACTTTTTTTCCCCAGCTTTTCTGTTTTTGGTGTGTGGCACAGCCAGCAAATTCCAAGTCTTTGCATTTCTTTTAATGTCTTTACTACTGTGAGAAATTGCTGGAGATCTTAAAAATACATCTTAATTAAATCAGTAAGTTTCCTCATCCCTTTTTCTCTATTCCTTATCATTCCCATGGTCTTACAAAGCTCAGATTTTTGAACATAGGTGGTGATGTGTAAAAGTTTAATAGATGACTAACAGATGTCAGGACATTACAGGCATAAGCAGCATATTATATATTATTGAGACATGTTGTCATTCAAAGATGTCAGCATAGTCCTCTGTCAAGTTTTGGGATACTGTATCATTTTATAGCAGTTGATATCTTTTGTTATAGCATCTTCCTAAGACATTTCCAAATATAAAACTAATGCTAAATATGAAACGTATGTGCAATGATTTATAAAGTTGTTAGAACTAATGATAATTGGAACAATTATCTCTGCTGACAGATGTACATCCAGAAAGACGATAGCAATGACTTTGTTCGGCTATGTCTAGTTTTTCTCAAGAATGCTGCTAAGCCAGAGGAATCACCTAGAGTGTGTGCAGGGATAGTCCCTAGACTTGGTATTCAAGCACTACAGTTGTGGGGAGAGTGCTTTTAGCAGTTCCATGCCTACCTCTGGTCTCCTAGGTATTATTAAGGTCCAAATGAATGCATCAGTGTCTGCAGTTGTCTCCTTATTTCTGTGGAGCGATCCAGGCTGTGGGTGATGTCTCTGTGACCCATGATGCTTTGGCAGTGCATGATGGTAAGAGCTGGCAATGTTTAGGCCAAATCATTCTTATCAAATGCACTACAGCTTAGACTTAAAATCTGCGTATATAAAACAGGCATTACTATAGTGTGGTGGACCCAGTTGCTGGAATTTCCTTTTCCCATTGGTCTGAAAAAAGCACAAGCCCATGATACGGAGCCTTTCTACTTCCTCCATTTCTGCTCTATGGAACAGCTGTTGTGAGGAATGTAAAGTTTTCTTCCAAGGAAGTAGTCTAATGAGGTTTATAATACTTGTAGATTCACATTTTTTATATGTCCCCAGAGATGCTGTAAAGAATACATTTTACAAATGCTAGAACAAATAATGGAATTGTGAAGAACAATGAAAAAAAGATTTGTGTGTCAGAGCTGCATACTTTGCCAATCTTTGTCTTGAGGAGAAATTCACGGAGAAATGAAGAAAAGAGTCCTTTCCTGGGCTCACTTCCAGTCATTTGGCATTTTAACTATATATTAAGCCAACCCTCTTTGATTCTTACAGAATTTATAGGCAAAGATGTGATGAGAAGTACGAAGGAGAATAACAGTAGCTATATCTGGCAATAAAGTGTTACCAAAATTTTTGCCCATTTAATGTCTTTAAGGTCTCTCTAATTTATTTATTAAGTCTTTCTTGGGTGCCTGTCAATATACAGAAAGAAGAAAAATTTCTGCATTTATTGAATATCTTGTTGGAGTACAAAAGATACTTTATTTTCATTGTCCATCTCTGACTGGCTGTTAGCTCACTGAGTAACAATAGACAACTCTGCCTCTTTCTGCCTGCTTTTTACTCTTTATCAGATATGCGCAAAAGTACTTATTTATCTTCCTTTGTGCAACCTTAGTTTACCAGCTAAGAGGTTACTGAACTGTACAACAAAAGTACTGGTACTGAAAACTAGGTAAGAGATTCTCATGGATGAAGGGTGATAGAGCTGGAGGTTAGGCCACATCATATGAGAAGACAAGAAATAACCAAGAAAGTTTCAAAATTGGGCTCCTATAGATCATTATTGACCAATGCAGGTAGTAAAATGTGTCAACTTAGCTCCAGTCACTATATCAAATCACATTAATTTTACCACAGCTCTGAAATCTCCTTCCCAGATTGCCTCTCTCTTATACTGTCCCCTGAAGACTTCTCCTGACTTTGAGGTGACGTGCTGATTTCCCATTGGAGTCATAATTCAAATGAAATCACGTCATGGTGACACCAGCACAATTAAATCATAAATAAGGGCCATGACATGTATTTCTAAAAGCTATTATGAAATATATATAGTGAGAGACATATAATCTGCATTGGATTGTTTTTTAAAAGGGTTTTTTATAAGCTCTATTTAAGTCAACATAGATTGCACATATTTACTACCCTTCCTTTCTAATCTCAGGGTTTAGCAAACATGAGCCTCTACTATATAGATAGGAAGAATGAGATATTAAAGGTGACTTTCTGTGGTCAGAAAGCTGGGGGCATGGGAATTTCTTGACTTTCAAGCTCCTTAACTCCTCTGTCCTTTCCATTGCGTTGATGTTTCCATACTTCCTTATTTAGCTATAGACCAGAAGTGATCCAGGCAATCCTTTATTAAATCTAGAATCCTACCACTTCTATTCCCACTAGGGCTGTTCTTCAGCTTTTACAAGCATCCTTACTGTCCATTGCCTTCCCAAAATTAACTGGGCTAATTGAAGGTTTTACTGTATCTGAAGCAGATTCTATTAAAATTAGACATGAATTGAGTTTGTAGGAATGCAGTTACTGGCATTAATGGGCATTAATTCTGAGGGGCTAGGGGCAGCCAAACCACGCTCTTTTCCCAGCTCAGTAAAGAGCAGCATATGACAGAAAAGGAGGTGAAAAAGCACTTGCACAGTTCTTCTCTGGAGAATTAGGAGTCTGCAAGAGGCATCAGCTGGTCCCAGATCCTCAGGAAACGGCTTGAGCATCACTTACTGGCGTGTAAATAGTGCAGAATAATCCTGTGCCAGATGCCATCTTTCCATACCACATCTCAAACAGGAGCTGAGAAGCATTAGTGTCACTTGAGGATGGATGCCTTTGAAGGAAAAGCCAGCACTGGCACCACAACACAGGCTAGACGCACACAGCAAATGTGGCGTCTCATGATGACGCATGTGACGATGACATGGGAGTGGAGCGCTAACTGATCTCGACTTGGGAAAGTTTGGGCCCCAGACTTACTGTTTTGAAGCTTGTCCTTGTTTTGTAATCCATGTGATGACGTTTTCAAGAGTATTTTATTTAACAGGCAAACATTATTGCCTTTTTTCTCTGTTCCTGAGTAGTGAACAGTAAGAAATCAACCAGATCAAAGTCACCACACAAATAAGGGAAAATAACTACCCACGGGGTGATAAGCTGGAGATTCAGTTCCTAACTGGCCAAGGCCCAGAGGAATTGAGACTCTGTGTCCACGGGGTCTTAACAAGGGGGCAAGTGAGGATATGGAGAACAGCAGCTGAGACTGCAGGGGCTCACATTAGCCTGGTGCAGATTGTGTGTCAGCAACATCGAGGGATGGCACAGGAATTCAGCGCATTTTGGCTCCACTCCTGCAAGGGTTTAGACCTGCACTTAAGATGCACATAGGAAGAGCAATAAAGCTTGGAGTATGTAAACAACATTATGAAAGAGAGGCCTTTTTTCATCCAGGAACAGCCTTTGCTGCACAATTTTTTTGTGCCTCAGAATACCAAGCAGCAGCAGAGTTAAATGGAATCATATTAATAAGCATGGATAATCTCATCATCCTGGGTGGGCTGACAGCAAAGCAGCTCCAAACACGCAGCTGAGTGAAATGTTCCTGCAACTAATTGGATTTGATTAAATTTCTCATTTAATGGCTGGAGGAAAAGAAACGGACCAAAGACAGAGAGCAACTTTCTTGCTAACCTGGAACTTAGAGTAATGGTTGTGAAACACCAGGTTCCCCACTGCATTACATGGAGAAAATATTGCTCTGGACATAGGGGCACAATAACTCAGTTTCTCACAAACTTTCTCTTTGTCTTGACCTTCTCCTTTTCTGAAAGAGAACATGAAAATTTTGACTCCCAAACAGCTGTCCTGATGCTGCTAAGTTTCCATTTAAAAAATTGAAACCATTTAATTTTTGTTCCCAGGAAAGGGGAAAACCATCTTCAAGGCCTTGAAAGCTAAGGGGAAACAGCTGTCAATCTCCAGCCAGCTTTAGATTATGATCTGTGAACTTAGATGGGGTCACAGAGCTACTGATCCCATCCTTGTCCTTGCTTATATAGGGTTAGGCTCTACTCAGAAACACTGAATCTTGATTAAAATGTCTTACAGCAAGGTCCTCAAAAATCCATAAGTAAAACAAGTTGTTGCTTTTACCATCTTGCTAAAATTGTGCCTGACACACGGAGGCTTACATGGATACAAATTGGGCTTGGTTTCAGCTAATTTTTCATTGTATGATCAAAGTATGTTACCTGTTGAAAACTTTATTTATTTTATGCAAATGGCTTGAGTCCTTTTTAGTGCCTCTTTGAATAAAGAACTAAAAAGAGCAAAGGAATTTTCCACCAAAACCCCACAGCATTTTACCAATATCCCAGCTTTTATGTATAAACAGCTTTTTATATAAAACAGCTTTTTCAAAACCCAGTGAAAGTCTTAGCGAGCTCTGTTTTGCATAATTTTCCATCATGGGTAACATCAGTGACATAACAGTGGGAATTGACTACATCTGCTAGATCACCTGGTTTAGGTAAGATTTGCACATCACAGTATTTAATGTAAGCTCTCTGTCACAGGGGTCCTGCTGTCTCTCCAAGAAGTAGCAGTTGCCTGTGCATGGCTACAGGGAGGCCAGGTCGCATGCGCAGCTTCTGGTGGCTCAGGCATTACAAGGTCACTGTCAGTACACTTACTTCCTCAAATATTGGAAAATTTCAACACACAAACTTAGTTTATGTTGGACTGATTTACAATACCTGAACAAACTGATTTACAATACTTGAATAAATCAGAATTAAGACTGAATCGGTGGGCCAAGGCCAGTTGTATGAGGCTCAACGAGGCTCAGTGCCAGGTCCTGCCCTAACATCACAACACCATGTAACGATGCAGGACTAGGGAAAAGGTGCTGGAAAGCTGCCCAGTGGAAAAGGACCCTGGGGTGCTGGTCAACTGTGGCTTAATATGAGCCAGCGTGTGTCCAGGTGGCTAGTGGCATCCTGGCCTTAATCAGTAATAGTGTGGCCAGCAGGATCAAGTGCTGTGTTCAGTTCTGGGCTCCTCACCACAACAAAGATATTGAGGGGCTGGAGCAAGTCCAGAGAGGGGCAACAGAGCTGGGGAAGGGCCTGGAGCACAAGTCTGATGAAGAGTGGCTGAGGTATCTGGGGGTGTTTAGCCTGGGGAAACAGAGGGCCAGAGGGGACCTTATTACTCTCTACAACAACCTGAAAGGAGGCTGTAGTGAGGTAAGAGTTGGTCTCTCCTCCCAAGCATCAGGAGACAGGATGAGGAAACGGCCTCAAGTTGAGCCAGGAAAGGTTTAGATTGGATATTATGAAAAAGAAAAAGGGTGATCAAGCACTGGAACAGGCTGCCCAGGGAAGTGGTTGAGTCAGCATCCCTGGAGGTATTTAAGAGACATGGATATGTGGCATTTAGGGATATGGCAGTGCTGGATTAACAGTTGGAGTCAACTATCTGAAAAGTTTTTTCCAACCTAAATGGTTCTCTGAGGCAGAAGGAGAAGCAGCATCACAGCTCAGTCTCGAGTGCGCATATCAACAGAGAGAGTCAAGTGTATACACACAGGTCTGCACATACATGCGTGAGCAGGCCCCACCACAGTTCTTTAACATCAATACAACTTTTTCTCTGATTTGTGTCACATACACATGGATCATTTATAAAACCACTGTAAGATAATAGAACTTGCAAATGACAAAAAAACCCTCCATCTCTTCTTTTCTTTCCCTCTTGGGCTCTTACATGTGCCAGTAAAGCAAGACCCAAACACCTACAAAGCTGGCCACCCTGTAACTTACAGTGGTGGTTGTTAAAATGTTCATCTAAGTCAGCCCCCACAACTGTACGGGAGTGAAACTCACAGGTGATCAGGCCACCTGCTTTACCTTTTGCCACAATAACTAATACTCTACTTTGGAAGATTTCCAGGCCAAAAGGTGGTTTGCTCCTGCATTGGCTTAGCGGGGCACTGACAAACACTCCAGGGGTACCCCGATTACTTCAGCTTCAATCCCCACCATCTCAGCAAGCAATCCCCAGCTGAGCTCTCAAGAAGGACATGCTCCTTCTATAATCCTGCTAAGTCCCTGCTTTATTATTTGTCTTTCCTGTGTGGCTGCTGTAATCATTGGCTCATAACTTTAGGGGTCCACCTTGTTACAACCACCCAGGATTTCAGGCAACATTCAGTCACAGCCAGCTGCTTCTAGGCCAAAATCTGGCAACTTCTGCTGCCTGCCAGGTACACTGGTGGGACTGCTCCTCCTGCATGTCCACCTCCTAAATTTGCAAAAGTGAAAGAAATGCCTTCTCTGTCCCTCTTGGCAGTACATGGGGGCACTTGACCAATATGGAGATAGATATTATTCTACCACTGAAATGCACCTAGACTGGAAAGAGCTATGCTGGCAAGGATGTGTCTTTTTTCCCTATAACATTATGGGTAATACCAGCCTTTGCAGGCAATATGATCTAAAAGCACAGTTTAGTGTTCATCTGTTTGTTTTTCTTAATTGTTGTGTAGCAGTCCCTGTCCATTACAGAAGATACCATTATCCTTTCTTCACAGCTAGGGATTTACAATGCACAGATTTAGAGAGGAATCTGGGCCATGCTGAAATCCACAGATGAATTCTCAGGCCTGACCTTGGCAGGGCTGCGATTTCACCTAAAATGACTTGCGTTATGTATCATGCAGAAAGGCTATGGCATATTACAGGATTAAAGACTGGTTTGGGGAAAAGAACCTGTTTAAAGCATTCCTCTGTTTTGAAAAAATACACACTATGCAGAAATAAAAAGCTGTTTGGTCTCATTTTCATTTAGGTGGTGATTTGTCAACATGTTTCTTCAAGAACTAATAATCAAGTGGTTGTTTTGTTGTTTTGTTACATTTTGCTATGAGATTGTTATTTTTTGTTTGAATATATTTTTCTGAAATTTATGACGCATTGTTATTGTGAGAAATACCTGAATTTACTCTTGCTTTCTTGAGTGAATGTAAGGACAATTGAGTTGAAAAGGTCAGAAAAGATATGTGTTACCTCAGCTTTTTAACAAGTAATACTCAACTTCAGTTGAGTATGCAAAGTGAAATAATTCAGACTTTCTGCACCACAAGAAATTACCAGCATTTCTGTGCTCCTAATTTGGAGGGGACAAAGTTCCGAATCATACTGTTTTCACCTTTTTCTCCCAAGAGAAAGGAATTTCTGTTTTTCAGACAGCTGTGGCAGTGTGTGGCCCTGTGTGGTGTTTGAAAGCTTCATCCTTGCTTTGGTATGGGAAGGATGCCCTCCCTATTCTACATGGTTACTGGCTCTGGATTAATCTCTCAGAAATTGCCTGGCTAGTGCTTGCCCTTTGCAATGACACACCCACCAAACAGAGTGAGAGGGATGTGGGCTAGACTCCTTTAGGTAGCTAGAACAGCCAGGCTTGTCGGGAAGTAGGGAAGGTAATGCAGCAGGTGGGCTGTGTTTCTTTATGAAGAGGTCTGACCATTATTCCTTCAGGGATAAACCCAGGCTAACAAATTATTTCATATCAGTTAGTGCCAATCTGGCATCTGAGGGGCTGTGAGAGCTCTGCTGCTGTGAGCCTGCATCGCATTCAGGCAGCTGACCTCGAGGTGAAAATCTCTCTATCCCATTATACACCCCCAGAGACACCCAGGCCCCATCTACTTTGTTTTCTCTGCTTCCTGTCATTTATTTTCATCTCTTGATTTAATCTCCTTAGCATGTCATGTATGCCCATCAAAGAGGTGCTTTCTGTGCAGTCTAGCAAGCACATTAATGGGGTTCCTTCCTCTCCACGTCTGGGTACCAGTGGTACTTTCTGGTCACTTGTCAAGTATTTCCAGAAATATTATCTTTCAGGGTTTCACATAATCACATTAACAGGGCAGACATTAAATAGAAGTGGGGAAAAGGTGCTCAGAAAGAGTAGGGGAAGAGTAGTTCTAGGAAATGGTTCAGTTCTTTCATTGCAAGGAAAAGGCGACTAGGGCAGAAGATGATTGCTGGATTTGTTTCCACACCAAGGCTGAGAAATAAATAAACCAAGCTAAGGATGAGTGACTTCAGCCTTGTTAAAGCTAGGATGAAAATATTCTGCAGAAATGACCCAGAAATTTTATTTTGCAGGTAAACGAGGGGACAAAAGCCCTCAGATTATGCTACAAGAATGCAGAGCAGCTGGGAAGGATAAATCTTGTCAGTATAAAAACCTTTACTCATTAGGAAAGAATGACCTTCATTTTTGTAGGGCAGACCTTTGTTAGGGCTTTCTGGACTACTGTGGTCCCTAAGTGAGGCTTCTTTCCACATCTGGCTTTGCACAACAGTCCCTGCACCGTGTAAGGTGCTCCTGAGGCTGTCAGTGACAGAAGCCCATGGGGCTGGTTGCAAGGTTCACCTAAAAGATCTTTTTGTTTGCTTTTCTGTGCCTGAAGGGATCAGCTTTATTCAAGGTGACGAATGTCAGCTCTGATTCCTCTTGTATCAATCTGTCCACAACTCATTAGCTTATATGTAAACTTTGGATTTTAAATAAACAGGAGTACACCCTGATTTCATATCATATAATGTATCTGAATACAGATACAAAAAAACCAAAAGCATATATGCTTTTGTTATGAACTGGAATTCAGGACATGTTTAGGGCAGCTCTGGTTTTTGACAATTACAAATGTCTTCTATTTTTGGTAAGGCTCCAGATGTTTTCTTCTCATGAAGTAAGACTTGCATCTGGAACCACTGCTTCTCCAGCTACCTACCTACTTATATTCCTTATGCTAGGAATTAGCTTCGCAGGACCTTGCTGTTGTCTCTTGATGCTTTAAGAGGCAGTTCTGCACTTTAGTGCTTTATTCCAAATGCTTTGTCCAGGTAGATGAATGCCAGAATATTCAACATTGCTGGCTGTTCTACTTGCTTAGTTGAGGAGAGGTGAAAAAAATACAACCTGAGAAAAAGAAAGTGGATGATTTAACATGATTTTTTGCTGGTGCTGTACAATTTGTGTTGCTGGAAGTTGCTGATGGTACAAAATTTGTTGAATTCTTGGTCAAATATTAACATGTAGGGGTTGTCTGTAACTTCCATGTGACATTTGATACAATTCCTCAGTATTGTCTGAGGTCTTTTTGGCAACTTTTCTGCTCCACCAACTCTTGCATGAACATCTAACTGGAGAATTACTTGCAGCATATTTTATCCAGGTATCTTCAGTGGTGTAAGAAATTACTTGTTCTTGTACTTTGATGACTCTATACACCTGGGGATGCAAACAGCTTTGACTTTTGGCCTGACTCTGCCCCACAGTGGCTCTGAATGCCAGTCCTTTGCCATTTCCCTGAGGTTTGAAGCAGCACTTCAGGCATTCTGCTGCTCGTGGGTTGTCCCTAATGATGTCATCTTAAGGCGAATCCCAAACTGGTCTTCTGCCATCTCTCATCCCTGTTTACAGTCCTTTCTGATTTGGGAAGACGGCTAACTGAGGAGGGGGGTTGGTGGGACTGTTGGGGGGTCAGTTTGAGAGGGGCAGGCACAAGCAAGATGGGGAGAATGCTGTTACCAGAGGCCTGGTAGGAGCTGAACTGTGCCCTGGGGCACTAGAAACAGGAAGGCAAAGAAAAACACCTGAAAATAGAGAGAAAATACAAAATGCTAAAGGAAATTGATGCTGGCAAGGAGGGGAAGGGCTGCAGTTGAGAGTCCTGCCAAATGACTGCAGTGCAAGTTGCACAGCCGGTGTTGCTCTGAGACCAGCGAGGACCCAGATACTCTGTGGTGTCCATCCCATGCAGCCTGGAGCTGGTAGCCACGCGACTTGGAAACTCTGCCACAGCTGCCAGAACTCAAATATTACACAGTTTGGCATTACTTTTTGTTGTGTGGGAAGATTATTCTGCCTAGAAAATACGTTTTTTCTTAACTAAGCAAATATTTTTTGGGTATCGTCTGACCTGGCTCTTGATGCCAAAGATATCAGAGGATGAATACATCTTTATGTAGATCACGAATCAGGACAGTAAAGAAGGCAAGGAAATACTGAACAGTCCTAATCCAGATTGCTCTTCTGCATCATTTCCAAGTGGGAGGGCCAGGTTTGCCCCTGGCCTGAGTCTGTGAAGTCTAAATGAAAAATTTTATTATATAAATCTGAAAAATATTTTTCAGACTTTCTTAGTAATGTGGTGGTTTTTGCTGCTTGCTGGGTTGTTTTTTTTTTGTCCCCCTCCTTTCTTTTAATGTGGGCAGCATTGGAAATGTTATATGTCTGAGTACAAAATCACACAAATCAAAGGTAGGATAATGAAAGCCACACTTTCACTAAGCGAATGAGATAAAACAGTCCAAGGAGGAGCTTGTTAATACAGTCACAGGAGTTCTGACTTGGATATCTCCTCAATCACCTGCATGTAGCAAGTCTGAGTTTCATAACTCTGTGTGTGAAGACTAAACATTATATTTTGCGGAGAACCACAAAAGCCTTTTAACACAGGTTTAATTACAAAGCCCAGAAAAATGGTTTAGTTCTGGAAAGAAAGTAATGAACAGCATTTCAGCTGAAAGAGGTTGTTTCATAGCTGAGAAGAAGCATACACAAAAACTTTTTCATTATGTTAGGAAGAACATTAGAATAATGGATGCTGCTGTTTTTATTTTGTGCATTGTGATTAGTACTGGAGAAAGTACTTAGATAAGTTTAGGTCACTTGCACTAAAGAAAGCACTTATGCACAAGATATAACGTTATGCAGGTATTAAAAGCATTACTGGTCCCTAGAGGATTTACTGAAATGAATTCAGTATTTATCAGTAAATTGTACGAAAAGCTACTTTCATATACACACAGCTTGAGTTCTCAAAAACAAATGTGAAATAGAAATATTTCCATGATTCTTGCATTTAACTGCATGATAGAGAAAAAAAAAGAGCAGTTGTAAAGAGAATAAAAGCAGTTCCCTGTAGCATAATTTTAGCTTTTGAGCCCAGATAAAGAGCTCATGAGTAATAAATAGAACAGGACAGTACTTCCTACAACAAGAAACAGAGAACCAATATGAAAGGGTAAAAGGTGGGGGTTTTAAACATTTGTCTTGGGAAGCTTCAGCTGATTATCCAGTTTGCTATCTGAAAAGTGTCTTAAAGCAGGCTTCTGTCCAACCTTCAATGCACCTTTATGCAACTTGAAGGAATACTTGGAGTGTAGCAGTATCATTTACAATAATAAAGGACCACTAAGCCTGGCACTTCAGAAACTCAGATCCCCCTCCCTCCCTCTTGAGCAGTTCTCCACCTTGAGTAGCAACCCTCTAAGTGTTATTTGTAATGAGAGTCAAGGCATTCCTACATACACCTGGATTTCAATCTTTGCAGCTTCTACTTCGGTTTTCAAGGGAAAACATTAATGCATAAAGATGCCCTCTGACAGATTCAGGGCATGACTCTCCTTGAGTCTCTTGAATCACGCAGAATAGTACCTGTTATGGTGTTATTCTCAAGAATATGAATGTCAATATCAGCATCAACCAGCCTGGGGGAAAGCAGAGACCTGGGAATATAGGAATATATCTAAGCAAAAGCAAGTATATGGATTAAATGGTGTTTACAAAGCAAAGAGCTCAGACAGTCTATGCTATAAAGCCACCATTTGGGGCAGTAGGTCCAAGCTTTCTTGGTTCCCCCAAAATTTTTCTTCAGTTTTGGAAATGTGTCTGCATACACATATCAGCCTTTTAAATCTCCTTGAAAAGGGGAAATTTTGGGTTCCATGATGAGTCACTATGTGCCTTTTTGGTTAAAAAAACAAAAACCAAAGCAAACTCCCACCAAACTTTAGGGTAGATAAAGAAGAAGTTACCCAGTGTGTTTGTGTGGCACTGAGCACAGAGGGTTCGCAATTCAGAATGAGACGAGTAACACAAAGTACAGTCAGAAGAGAGTCAGTGATCAAACTTACACCTGCTTTGCCTGTATGTTTATGCATTTGTTGCAAAATATGCAGTCTAATTCTTCTCTTGTGCCTATATAGGCATGAGAAGTCTCCATAGTAAACAGAACAATACCAGAAGAAGCGAGGAAACAAACTGGGCTATTTATAATTGTTCTTTTACCAATATAATCCTTCAACAGCTTGCCCAGATTAGGCATAATTGTATATTTATACTCTCTGGGAGAGCAGTTCTGATAATTTTGTCTCTTTTCAGAAGATGTTTTTACAAAATATTTGTAACTGGATTCTACACCTCCTATTATTTGGATACGTTAATATTAATTACTTTGACCTCTGTTTGACTGCTGTGTAAATGGAAAGGGGGCTTTTTCCAGGAACATAATCCTTTTAATTTTTCAGGAGAAAATAATTTTAGTTTGATTTTATTTCTCTCCAGTCATTGCAACATTTGTCTTGTTCCCAAGGTCCTTCTATAAGAGGAAATTATCTTTCTGTGTGAGCTTTTTTCCCTTAAAATCTTCTCTCAGACTTTCTACCAACAGAGTAGAAACTCTGACATGCTGAAAAACAACAAAAAACGCAGGCTCCTGCAAGTATCCTGCCAGTCTGTAGTCAGGTGCAGAACAGCACAGCTGCCTGCCTCTCCTCGGGGCAGGCAGGGGAAGGGTGTTGCGTGGTGCTTCTTTCTGCAGAGAGAGGATTTGACTGCTACCAGTGCAAAATGTGGAGCAGCACCCACGTTGAGTGTGACTGCAGGTTTGGCAGAGGAGGACACAATTCACACTGTGCCAGGAGACCCACTCTCTGCTTCTCCTGCAGCAGGTCAGAGGGGCAGCCACCTCGCTGAGACCCCAGGCCCTTCTGGCACTGCTATTCCCTTTTCCACCTTGCCTAATTACAGTGTGGGCTCTTCAGGTCAGTCTCTGCTGCCATGTGCCCAGTGCAGTGGGGCTCTGATGTGGGTTAGGGCCATGGGGCACTGAACGCAGTAGAAGTCATTAATAGGTCAAGGGCGAAATTTTGAAGTACGCGCAAAACCCTGAAAATTCCCAAATGTTTACTAACCTGAGCTCAGAGCAAAGTGTTCTTTGAAATCTTTGAAAGATCTTGGCTTAACACTTTGATGTTGCTTCTTTTTCCTGACTGAAGATTGTTGGGTTTGGCCTGTCACTCTGCTTCCCTCTCCTTCTCCCTTCTCTTGTTATTCACAGACAAAAATCCTCTGGAGGGTACAGGGGTTTGGCTTGCAGGGGAGAGTGTCGTCTCCAGTAAAGGAACTGCCTTGCTCACTTCTCCACTGCCACCCTCTGGAGTCCACCGGCCCAGAGAATTACAGTGGAACAGACACTTTATTTTACAGTAAAGCAAACATATTGACAATGGCACCGATTCCCATATTGAATTCAACCATTAAAAAAAAAACAAAAAACAAAAACAAAAAACCCAAAAACAAAGAAACAAAAAAAAAAACAACCACCAAATACAGTAAACAAAACCCCCACTGGCTAAAACCTTTACAATGATGGCTTCAGGGCAGAGGCTTCTCTCACCTCACTGGAAGAGGGGACAGGAAAGGTGCCGCATTGCAATGTGTGTTACGTGCTGCATAAGCAGGCACTCATCTGCTGGTACCCATGAGGGAACTAATGTTCCCTCATTTCCCCATCCCTCCACCACCAGCTAATCTGTGCCTGCCCATCTAATTTCCTGGCAACTGTTCTAATGTACAGGCTAATAAGGTTTGCAGCAATCCTGGGAGACGTCAGCGTGCAGGCTAACTATGGGGTTGTGGGGTCCAAAGGAGGATTAATTAGGAGAACTGTGGCATCTGGATAGGGGGACCTTTTGAGAAGCCCTTCATCCAGGTGGTGTGAGCCATCCAGACAAGCACCCAAATATTTCTGTGAAGAACTGAGATGCCATCCCTAATTGAAGTTCAACTGCTACTAAGTCCCCTTGATGATTCCTTCTCCTTTCTTCCTCAGAGTATCTTTTTTGTTGTTGTTTCCAACTACAACTTAATGAAAACACATTTGAAAGTAAAATTATGGATTTCTCAGGGACTCCGACCCTTAGGGGCAGCCATGGAGATACTGCAGAAGGAGCTGAGTACACAAGCTCCTGTTAATTAGAGCAGAGTGAATGATTCATAGGAAATAATTTATTCAATTAATTTAGCCTCTCTTTCTTTAGCAAATTATCTGTGAAAAGTTTGCGGTTTTATTGCAATCAGCTGCTAGACACCAGATGATTTCTCTGCAAGTAGTTGACCCCTATGTGGCTTGAAATGTAAGGTCTGGCTTTTAGTTTTTCAGTGGACAGGGATGCTGGAGTTAGTGTTCTTCCTTGATTAAACCACTGACTTTTAGTATGTGCGTTGAAAAACTGATGTTCATTTTTACAAATGTAGAGGTGACCTTCCACAAATGTTATTAACATGGCATAGAAATATCTCTGCCAGTGAACCCATTTAATAGAACGATGATCTGGAAAGTCTGTCCAGCACTTACCCTCCTGTGTCCGACATGGTGTGTCTTTGTGAGCCTTCCCCTCTGGCATGCTCAAGGAATTTTCACTCTTTCTCCTTCACCAGTCCTGTGCCGAGTCCTTTGCTTAAGCTTCTCTCCACGTGGAGGCAACCTCTCCAGAATATCAATTGTCTGATCAAAGCAGCCATGAAGCACAGTTGTTTAAGTCAAAGTCATAAAATTCATTGCCAATAATCTGATGCCTATTTGCTGAAGTCCTTGTCAGCAAGGTGGGTATTTATTCACTGAAAAGCATTCATGGTGCTTACCATTTTCCACAATAAAGATTAAAGAATACTTCACAAGCAGGAGAAAATCCTAAATAGTACCTGTAATGACCCTCTACCACCAAGCAAACAGCCCTGCTCCATAACCTTGCAGCATTTCCCTTTGCCTGACTTCCACACATAGGATAAACTAAATTGACACAAACCTGAAGTGTGGGCAAATGAATTTGCAAATCTGTCTGTCCTGGTTTAGGGCAGGGTCGTTGTCACCAGCAGACTTCTGCTGCTCTGGGCAGAGGGACATGTGGAGAGCCCAACCCATGGCAGGCAGGCTTTTCTCTAGATGCATCCAAGCACAGGGTTGTAACTCCAAGCTCAAAGTAACATTCGTTTCAGTAACAGCTTTTCACACTCCATCAAAAAGCATTTTTAAAGAAGGACGGTACTGCATGAAAATTAATGCATGGGAGCGTTCTTGTAACAGGTGCATAATATTTCAGTAATAGGCTTGTGGGATGTTTATTCACTAGCCAAATTCATTTATCAGGTATTGGATTCAAAGGATTTCCCAACAGGATATCTGCAGAGATTAGTGAGCTAGGCAAATGTGCTTTGAACAAATACATCCTTTCATCAGGCAGTCATTTGGATAATTCCAGCATCAACATGCTCGCTGCTGGAATGGGTCTGCTGGTAATTGCATTAACTATTTTTCCTGTGGTCATATGTATCAGTGCCTTTAGATCCTACAAGGGCAGAGTTTGGCCTGCCAGTCAAGACGTGCCTGTCCATCCCTGCCTGCACACATGCAGTTTGCAGTTTTGGCCAGCCCAGTCTTGCCCGAAGTAACCTTTCTTGCCTGGAAAGACCTGCTGCGTTAAAAAAAAAAACCAAACAGCTTCACCAGCACAGGCTGACAATACTTTTTTTTGAAAAATAATTGAAGAAAAATTGCCTCCAAGATGTGAGAACATTGTATTTCAAAATATTTTATAATAAAGTACACTTCATTTTAATTTTCTTGTTTTTTAGTAGGTCTTTGATTTTGCTTTTGAAGTTGAAAGTAAAATTAAACTTAGTTTTACCAGAAGAAAGTTTTCATTGGATTTTACCCTTGAAACTATAAATAGATTGTCATTTTGATGGAGAACGGGAATCAGTACTGAAATAAGAGGAATTACCATGGATTGAAAACTTCAGAAGTTCATCTTTAAGATGACAAGTCATTCAACAGATATATTGGAACCGCTGTTTTATTATCAGATTAATGAAGAAATAGCAAAAGTTTTGTTAGTCTTGTTTCAGCAACCAAATGGCCCATTTCTTTTCTTATCTGCTGTATTCTATAATATTTCTGATCTTAAACACTGCAGTACTAATTATGGAAAAACTAATCAGCTTGGCTTATTAAATGGCCAATTGCCTTTCAAAACATTTTTTTCTCTTTTTAGATGCCTGGTCTAGTATAATGAGTCTCTATTTGAGACACCTGAAGTAAAGAGCCATAATTCTTCCACTGGTTTTTGAAAATGTGGGTCACCATATATAATTTACCAAGCTTATATCCTGTAATGACTTAAATGCAGTTATTCTGTGCCTTGAGCTATAGAAGTAGAAACAAAACTGAGGATTTAAGGGTTAGCATGTGACTTTTCAACTCAATGTGTGCTTTTTTTGTCATATTTTTGAGCCTTTTAAATTGTGGAGGGCTGAAAAAGCATTCAATAAATTTACTTTTGAGTATACCAGTGCTTCCCTGCCTTATGAAACCAAATCTTCTCAAGCCTTCAGTGTGAAGAGAACCAGGACCATGGAGACAGCACAAAAGCAAGAAGGACTCTGAGAAACAGAAAAGGGGAGCAAGGAGGGTGAAAGTGTTGGGAGATTTGGGAAGGTGGTCTAACACGCTTGTGGTTTTCTTTCTTTCTCAATGTTTTTTTTATCTTTTCATTGTTCTGGGATTTCTTTTGTTGTTGTTGTTACTTGTAAAGCATAATATTTTGCTGTGAAAGCAGTGGTACTTTCCCAGCAAGGCTCTTCTCTTGTTTGCATCCTTTGGAGGTCAGTAGCTGCTCACACACGCTACTGAGCAGAGGACAGACTCCTTCTTGTGTTCGTTGTAACAACACAAGAGCAGATGTCTCAGGCTGTGAGCCTCAGCTTGAGCTCTGCAGGCCCCAGGAACGGTGAGATGTGAAACACATCTGTGTTTTGGGCTTGGCCTGCCCCAAGGTTGTGCGTCAGCTATGTGCTCCACATCTGAGTTCAAGTCCACCTTCCCCCAAAAGCTCTGCTTGGAGCTCAGGGTTGTTCCCGACCGCAGGCATTGCACATGCTCACCTCAGTGCATTAGAAGTGGCATGGGAGGGGCGTGACAGCCTTTCTCACGCAGTTTTGCAGGTAGGACAGGTAGGACAAAACAGGTAGGACATCACCTCCTCATCTGCCCCTGCCAGCCAGCTCACACAGGGCCATGATATCTTGGCTCATCCCACTGTGATCTGCCCCATTGTCCCCTGGCTGGACTGTCCTGGGGGTCCAGGACATTGTGCCCCACGTGCTCAACCAAGGGCACCTGGCAGGAGGCAGTAGGGGAGGAGGCTGGCAGTTACCACGCTCTCCATCACGAGCAGGCTCCTCTGGATGTCTCTGGCATGGAAGCAAGTGCATGCAGGAGCCCTTCAGCAGAGAGAAAAGGAAAGCCAGAGTGCACTGCTGCTTTCTGTCATGGAGAGGTTAAAAGCAACGTGCCGGCTGACAAGCAGCAGCTGCAAGGAAATTTTCCCCGTTACTACCATCACCCCCTTTATTTTCTTTCTTTTTTTTTTTTAATGAAAGCAACATTTTAATCAACTTGGGCTGAGCATGAAAGTCTGAGTGGGAGGTGGGAGGAATATCTGGGGAGGGGAGGAGGAGCAGAAGAATGGCTGGCTGCTGGCATATGTCTGAGCTGAAGGACGCTCTATGCCTAGGAGGACAGTTAACCTACACAAAATGTTCTGGCGTCTTGCCTGTATCAGCCACATCATGCTGCTCCAGCCTTTTGTGCCAGATTCCTGAGATGGTGACTGTCACTCTGACAGAGGGAGAGAGAAGGAGAAAAGATAAAAAAGATGAGGGGAAGAAAAAAAGAAACAAACACACAAGCCCACTAAACCTAGCATCACAACCCAGCAATAAGCTTGATGTCAAGGCCAGGTAGAGCAGCTGTATTTCTCAGAAATGAGCAGCAGTGGAATAGTAGCAAGCCAGCTGTGTGCTTCTGCAGAATAAATCGAGATTGGATGGAAGGCCTTAGAGAGTAAAGGCAGCAAAGCTCCACAGAAATGGCCATGAACATATAGAATTTAATAGGGAACCTGAACTCACAGAGTCTAACTGCGAGCGAACCACAACTCAGGCTGGGATCTTTTTTGCCTTGTTAAATCCAGGTGGAAGAAACATACTGATTTCTAGAAGAGAAAAATTCATTGTCAGAAATGCTCTGATAACACTTTTGTTTATATCCCCAGACTTTCTTATACTAGGGGATACTATGATCGCCTATTGACCAAAACTGCCCCCGGTCTTTGGTCAAATTCCCTGATTTCCTTAAGCCAGGACTTCTGTCACCTCCTCTCTTACAGACTTCTTAAAATCTTCTATAGAAAGCTGTTATCTACCACAGAGAAGAAGCTGCTTTTCCAAAATATTCTGGAAAGCCAAGTGGCTGCTCTCCACCTCAACACTTTGCACGTGGGAGTTGACAGACCCATGTCATTATCCAGTCCACAAAAAATCTTTCATTATTAACAGCACAAATGCCATTCTCAGCTCTCACCACAGTTCTCACAAACTGCTCCAGCACCAGTGAGTTAGCTGGACACTTTCAGTGCAGAGCAAAAATGTTCTCCTATGTTCTCCTTTGTCCTCAGATGTCTTCTCAACTGAATTGAGTTTGGAGCTGGCAGCTCCCTTGGCAAAGCCCAGAGGAAGCTCTGCCTGTGCCCACTGAATGCTGAGGTGGGAGCAAGGGGGCAGAGCAGCTTTTCGAAGCATGGGGGGAGAGTTACAGCTGATCTAAAGGTGAGTGTTTAGAAGTGAAGAGACTGCTGGAAAGTGTGTCTTAATAGCTAAAAGCTGTGTGTGACTTCACTTTGAGAGCTGTCAGCTGAACTCATAGCTTGTACTCAAGTTGTGCTTTCAAGTTGTTCTCCAAAAGCACTTATCCACTTCAAAAATATTTTCTGTGGAGCCCAAGATTCTCCAGTAGCTTGAGTTCTAAGGGAAAACGCCAATTACAACAAGATTCATGTCAGAATAACACATTATTCCAGGATATTTGAAGATGAGGGAAGATACCTAAGGTCATTCAAATAAAAGCGTGTGAGGTGGGAAGGCTTGAGCACAATTTCATTTATTTTACTTAGACTCTTCACAGAAAAGAATAAGAGCATCTAGGGACCCTTAATGTGATTTTTTAAATCTGCATAAGCCACAAATCAAGAAATTTGTTGGAAATGAGTAGACAAACAGTTGGTTTAAAGTACACATTAGGTGCATATGGACCCACAGCTGCTCTTATTCCAACTGCCACCCAAAGTACAGGTCTCTCCATGATCCAGCTTGTCACACAAGGACTGTGCCAGATGCCTTGCAAAAACCCTCTCAGCACCTCCCTCTCCTGTGCCGGCAGCTTCTGAAGGGCAGAAAGAGAGAGTGGACAGGCGGTTACAGCAAACACCTTCCAGCTGGTAGGAAACTTTCATCTGCCCTAAATGGATGGTAAGGCTGCTTAAATAAGCTGTGTATTTATCTCACATATCCTCAGAGAATTATAGAAGTGAGACTGCTGTAACTCAGTGGAAAGGCAGCAAAAGTTGAAAAAGTAAACAGAAAAGCCTAGTGGATGGATTTATAGAAGGTTCAGGCCTTACTGCTTTCTTACTACGGATCCATTCACTGACATCTTGCTGCAGGTAAGTGATGCAGATATATCTGTGGTTGTTTTGGTGCCAGCTTAACACCGTGCATTATATGGGATGTAAAAGTTGGAGGGGAAAAAAAATTCTGCGCTTTTTGCCACTTGCTTAGGGTTTATGTGTAAAGAATCATGAAATATGTTGTTTTCAGGGCCCTATTTTCTTCCTACCTCTCTACTTTTGGCAATATCGTCTGTGTCAATTTTGTTGTTCAGCTACCTCTGGTGGAAAACTTGTCGCAGGCATCAACATCAAAGGTCCTTCAGGACCTACCTGGATATTTTAGCTCTTGAACAAAGGCTTCTTTCTTTCATATCTGTTAATAAAACATACAAGCCCCTGGAGCTTTTAATAACTGTATAGATATTAGGATAAATGAAAGATGTCAACAGAAGCAGGGGGAATGCTTGTTGGTGCATCTTCTGCTGTGAGAATGTTATTGGCATCTCACCCAGCAGTCCTCTGTGTCCACCTACACTGAAAAAGACTTCAGCAGGCTGGGGTTCCTTGAGTTGTAGTGTACAGATATGTCCTGACAGCGGCCTCTACCTCTGAAACCGAAGGTAGAGGGGAGAGTTCTGTCAGAAGATGTTAGCAGTAGGGAGTGGCATTTACTGCACCCATTCAAACTCTATCAAACTCAGTCCATGAGTCAGGCATCAAGACCAAAACAGTGACCATCTGGTCCCTGGAGAGAAGCTGCTCATCCTGATGTGGTCACAAGTCCTTCTTCTGTTAAATACCAGCCTTAGAGTGCAGTGTCCCACTCCCCATAGGCTAACTCCACACTGGGCATTTTGCCAGCCTAACCAGCTGACTCTGACTTAAAACTTCACTTTAGGGTGGAAAAAGTTTTAGCCAGTAGGATAAATGCCATCTCTGGTTTCTGAACAGCTAAAGCAACAAGTAGATGAAATAGGGTACCTTCAACGAGGAGCTGGCAAAGATGGAGGGAGAAGAAGAGGAAGACGCTTGCACTGATACAGCGAAAATGGCGAAATCCCGTTTATTTGTTGTGCATATCTCTTATATATGATAAAATAGTTTACATTCCAGTTGTTACCAAGGTTTTGCCAAATTGGCTCATTTTCTCAATTTGTCTCTAACACACTCTATAATTGGCATACTTACAGAAAACATAGATTAGACTAATTTCAACTGCGTCACAACTCAGGCCTTTACAGGCCTCTGCAGGCCCCAATTAGGCCGCAGTTTGGACAAGGCTGGATTGTCCAACCTCTGCAAAAACACTCCGTGTCCCCGCTCAAGGAGCAACAATGAATTTTTAAATAATGAATGCTTTGTCATATGGGCCCTCTAGCAAGTCCTGTGGTCAGAACAGACTCCAGAAATTAGTTTTTCACCATCTCCCTGACAGAAAAACAGAGTCTATCATATCATTTAATGGATAACACTGGACATCCAGAAAGGGGTACTGATGCAAAAAAAGCTTTGTTTGAATCATGATAATTGGGTTCAGCACTTACTGAGTTAATGTTAGACACTGGAACAATCTGCATTTTGAGCAGGATGAATTTAAGTGTGGCATAAGTATGAATATCCTATAAGAGGTGGTGCACCTCATTCAGGTGATGAGGGATATAAAATCAGAATTGCCCTCAGAAGTATATGTGGTCATCCACAGAGCAGCTTTTAGACAAACATGACTCGAGAATATGTTTCATTGAGACACTAGATGTGCCTGAAGGAGGATATACAATACTCGTAAAGCAAAGCAGAGCATAACACTGCCCTCTTTTGTGTGAGACAACACATGGTCACCTGGCATCCTCAACATAATTCCTGGGAAATGCTGCTTTTATGCAGCAAGTAATACCATTCTTAGACAGTGATCCTTTCTGCACTGGAGAAGAGGGAATGATGTATGTACTTTTCAGCCTAAATAAAGGAAGAATTATAAGTTCAATTTTACCTGTGCAAATTATTTGAGAATCGGGTTACAAAGGTAGACTCACTGGCATTGGGAGGGTAAGACTATCATTTTCCTCTAGCCCTAAAGATTTAAAGTGCTTTGCTCAAGAAGGAGCCAAAAAAGCATGAATGTGTGTCTGCTGAGCACATGTGCTGGGGCTCAAGTTCATGTCAAGCAGAGCTCTCTGAGGATGGATTGGGACCACATTCAGGGGTTTTAAAGAAGGCAGGAGCTTCTATTATGAAATAGGGGTTTCTACTGCTTGTTAGAGAAATGTCAGCTATGATGCTTCATGTGTGATTTCATGGTCATATTAAAGGCCTGTTTCTAGGCAAAACAAAATGAGCTGAAGTCTCAGTCTGCTTCTGAGCCCTGAACACAACCAGTGACCAGATCAGTAACATCCCATCAGCTCTCACAGGTTGTGATGAGAGAGGAGGGATATTTTCTTCATCCCTAATTCAGTCTTCAGCAAGAATGAACAAAATAATCATCAAGATCTTTGACTCATCCCTTCCAGGTCCACACTGTGGATGCATCAGCAATATTCTTGAGAGGGACATGTATTTCCCTTGGATTCTCAATATGCAGCGATAGGCAGGAGAAATGTTTGCAAGGCACGTGCATTCTGATGGGCCTGCCCCTGAACTCACCAGTCACAAGCCATTTGTATGGAAATGACACTAAAATTGCCATCCTAGAGCTGCATCCAACCTCAACTTCTGCCAGCAGAAGATACAGGGTACCAGATGGCAGAAATCCTACCCGAGCACCAAGTGGTTTAAACTGCTCTTTTTGCTAGGAATTTAAATAGTCCATATGCTGAAAGTATAACGCTCGGCTGCACCCTGGCTGCCTAGTGGAGGCCTCTGCTGCCTGAGCTAAAGGAGATGAGCAATTAGCTTGTAGCAGCTTGGAGCTTGTATCTCCTGTACATCCCAATGTCAGGCTGTGCTACAGTCACACACACATCAAAAATATGGTGGTGTCTGATTGTCAAACTGGGGCTGCTGTGTCAAAGACTCGAGAGAAAAGCAAAGACTGAGCGTGGTCTGGGTATCTGGTCTCCTCTTTTTCTCAGATTCGGGGATGTCCTGATGAACCCCAAGCTGACTTACTCAAGGGGCATAGTTTGTCGAGGGGCATGGATTTCAGAGGTGCACAAACAGTGCTCTCTGGTGGGGTTGCAGCCTCAGATTTTCAGGGCCTGGTGAGACACCAAAGCTGCTTTGCAGCATGACACACAGTGCCTGGAGCAGAAGGTCCTCAGCTCTGGTCACAAGTTGTGCTTGCCATTGTACAGCTAGGACAGCTATGCTCTTTAAACATTTGGGTGATTTCATTTAGTTGCTGGAAAGGGCTTGCTTCTCCCCAGGCAGATCCCCTACTTTATAAGTCATCTTCCAAAAATCTGCCATCAGTCTGGCTGGCTGAGGCTGTACCCATTCCAGGGCAGTAATGTCCTTTTTTTGTGTGTTGAAAAGGTGACCAAGCACAGTGTTTCAAATGAAGAAGCGCCCTACCTCATGCAGAAATGTTATCCCTTCTCCTGATTTATAGTCTCTTCTCTGATTCATCCATCCGGCTTCCCCTTGCCTGTTGTGCTGGATTTGAACTCCAGATGGATGGCTTGGAGGGCTTTGCTAAAGTAATCTCTGGAGAAAATGCCTTTCCTGGCCAGATCACTCTGAATTACTCCTCTGCTTAAAATGTACTCTCACTGCCTCTGGATTTATTATGCAACATTTTTCTAATTTAAATTGTTTTCTATTTACTGGCGCAGTTGCCTGAAAGATCTGATCCTGAATCCAGTTACATTGGTCATTATTTGACTTTTCTCGTTCCAGTTCTGTCACTATCAACAGACATTGGTCTCACATCTGACGTTCTTATCTAAATCATTTACGTACATTCATTTAAAGGATAGGGAGGTCAAATGTTTCAAAATCTTGCAAGGTCACTGAAAATAAAGCTGTCATTTGTTTTTTTGCTTGCCCTTTTTATGTGGAAAATTGTATTTTAGTATTCATAAGGAGACTTTTATTAGCAAATGTAAGAGTGCCTTGAAATGGATATTTTAATTATGCATGTAATTTTTTATGATTGTGACTATTAGTATTTAGCATGCTTATTATCCTTGATTTTTTTTTATTCCTAGAGGGTCTCCAGATGAACAAAGCAGCACATATTTTAGTAAATTATTCTCTTTGTGTCTGTGAATTGTTGACCCTTTTAAAATAATTTTTATTAATATANAATAATACAATGTTCTTTCTAATAAGAATAGACATCAAGAATTTCCAAGGTAAATGATTTTCTAGCTGTTCCTTTTAGCCCTGTGCCAGAGCTAGATAACTTCCAAGGGGCTCCAAGTCTTGAACTTCAGGAGGCTCAACTCCTTCTATTATGCAGGAACTTGTCTGCAGTGTTTCACTGGGCTGCAGGGCAAGTTTGTTCATTTCAACAAAAATTATGTCTCTTCCCAAATGCAGCAAATTGTAAGCAATCCTTAATAGCAGACACGAATCCATTTTCACAGGTATCAGGTCTTACATCTCAGCAAGCAGACTCCATTTTCACAGAATATGTAGATAAAGGGGTTGAGGTTTGGAAATCTCCAAAGAAAGAAACACATGATGAGGTGCTGAAAAACTTTCTCACATACAGCATGCACTGAGCTGGTGTCTCCACAGCTTGCTTTACTGTACATCTCCTCACACTAATTATGTCTCTGAAGTGAGAAAGTACTGTTATTGTTACTGCATACATGGGTTTGTTTGATGATGGACACATGGGAAATCTGTAAGAAAGCTAAAAAAAATAATCTAGATTGCACAAGTTCTGGAATAGGAAAAGCAAGTTAGGGGGTTAAAAAGTGCTGTGGATTAGAGCATAAGTTCCCTGAATAGAAGAGTGGAATGTGTTTCATCAGGGGTTTATTGCATTTACTCTTTTTCAGCTTAGAGTGGTGAAATAAAAATGTCAACCAATGACTAAGAAATTAAACTGATCCAATATCTATTAACGTTTTCTACTCCTCAGGTGGCACTAGTCACAAAATAACCCTTGATTAATGTCTGTGCTAAATATCAACAATAAGTTTCAGTATTTGTCATCAGATGGGCTTTAATACTGAAGCTATGCATACACAGAAAAGTAAAAGGAGAAAGTAATGTTTGCAGACAGAAAGAAGACTAGAGATGCCATACTAAATACAAAAACAATCCTTCAGAAAGTCACTCTGGTTACTAGTAACAGAGAACTATTAAAGACAAAAAAAGCATTAAAATGAGAAAACTAAACAAAGATAAATTTTTGCATGCTAAATGTAAAACTAAATTAAGCAGGAATAATAGATTTTCAGGAGATCGTTTACAAAAAGCAGAAGGTACCATTGAAAAAAATGGCAGCAGAATCAGCAATAACAAAAGCAACCACCTTTGATACATAAAATGAGTCAATGAAACCAGCAGATGAACAAGAAGCAAAAGAAGGATTTAAGAGAGACAAGGTCATTATAGCAAGAGGAAATTATTGGTCTCACTGCTTACTACCTTTGAGACAGGGTCTCACACCAGAACTCTATTTGGTATTGAGTAGCCTAAGAAACTATCTAAAACAGGAGTGTCAGTGGAAGAGATTGCTGGACAAATGCACAAGAACAAGGCAGAGGTCACTGAAGTTATAAAGGAAGTCAGATATGAAATTGTTCAACAACTAATCATCATGTATAACTTACCATTTTTTCTGCAGAATAATGTTCAGTGGCAAATGTGTCACCAGCCTTTAGTAACGGCTGCAGGCTTCACTGGGATCTACAGATCAATAAAACCACAGTCAAACTTGTAGAAACAATCATAAACAGAATTCTTAGACACAAAAATACATACACATTGTTCAGAAAGAACTGTATGGATTTTGTAGCCTTACTTGGAGACTTGGTGGAGCTGGCAACTACCTGAAAAAATGTGATCCAGCTGATAAGTATTGAACTTATGTTTGACAATGCTTTTGAAAGATCTCTCACCACAAGACTTTAAGGAAAGGAGGTTCTTGTGGAGCCCACAGAACCAGGGACATGGCAGGGAGGGGAGTTAGTTGTCTGGCAGCAAAGTTCTTGCTCTTTCTCTGCATATTTGTGTGATTTTTTTCAGCAAAGCTGGTGAATCTTGAAGTGATAAATTCTGCAGAAAAGATAAAATTATTCGGAAAAATAAAACAGGAGACAGCTTCTGGGGGAGACTGTCAAAGAAGTCTACAGACTGGGGAGAGATATGTAGCAAGCAAATGGGAAACAGTGATTCATTATTTTGGTCAGTTCCAGACCCATGAGGTACCCAATGAAAACTATGAAGTAGCAACACTGATATAAACAAAAATGGGTTTTGTCACAATATGTATAAATTCTTAAACTGCTGTTCTCATTACCACTGAACATTGCAGGTGCCAAGTAAAAGCAAGTTCAAACCCAGATCAGACAACTCAGAGCTATCAGTGAATACATTTCAGGTCAGTCCTATTATGGCAGTTTCAATATCCTGTAGAAAAAAAGTTGTGTTGCTGATGGTACAAAATGATACTTGCATTAAAGAATTCTTACATTTAAAATGTGTCCTTAGATGGTGAAGTGAGCTGTCAGTGGTTGGTTCTTGGCACAGTTGGTCAGAAAAATTGCAGAAAGTCTGTACTGCCATCAGAAATCAAAACAGTTTGCAAAAGAGGATTGCTTTCAGTAGATGCTTGGAAGAAAATCACTGAAAAAAAGTGCTGACAGTGTAAGGTTGAAACATCCCAACCTATTTTTTACTTTGAAACAATTCTCTGCCTTGATTTTTCTTTTTCCTACTTTGTGTTAGCTTTTTTGCTATAACATAATATTAACTTAAAAAAGGCAAACCAGAATGTTTCTGTTTCCATTACAACAAAACCTGTCAATCAACTCGAAATACATTGAAGTTGTTTTTTTTTTTTAATTCCCCTTTGCAGAGAATTTCAGACTCTGGGGGTTTCATTACAATTCCAAATAAAGTCAATTTTTGACTTCAGTCAACCTGAAAAATCTGTGAAAATCAGAACTCTTGGGGTTTCATTACAATTCCAAATAAAGTCAATTTTTGACTTCAGTCAACCTGAAAAATCTGTGAAAATCAGAACTCTTGTTCTCTAAAACTTAGCCAAAATCACTCTATTTTTTTTCCTTTTCCAGTTTGCCTATCTGAAAGGTGGTAAGAATGTTGCAGATCCATTTTTGCAAAGCCCTTTCAGACTGAGCATCCAAGAATTCCATATTTCTGTGTCTAAAATTGTATGATTCCCAAGCACCGTCCCAATTCCACCACCTTCAGCTGAGCCTCTCTCTCCCTCAGTCATATATTCACAAATTTCAATGGTACTTCTTTTTCCCCTCACCTTTTCTTCCTATCTCCGTCTAATGTTTTTGGTTTGCCCTCTTATTTGTGCAAACTGGGAACTGTTCCCTTGTGGATGGGGGGAGGAGTTACTTTCCAGAAGGTTATTGCATTTGCCCTTGTCCAAGATCTTTTCATGATTAATGGCTTACTGAGGGGAGCATGCAAATTCCTGACAGCCTGAGCAGAGCTGAATCAACTTTGGCAGGACAAGCATGAGGAAGTTCACAGTGCCGCCACTTGTGCTATAAATACAAAAATAAAAGGAAGAGCTCATCCTCTAAACTATGCACATTGCATCCTCAGACTGGGGACTCAAGCATGCTTTGTGCTGTACATTAGCCATCTGCACCAAAGGGAATGTCTTCCTTGTTCTGTTCCCAGGACAGAGGCATCAGGATTGCTACGAGATAGCGTGAGGCAGGAAGAGTTTTCTGGATCCTGGAATGCCAATAAGCACTTCAAACATCTTTCTTGGCTTCTGGAGTCCCTGCATCCAGCACCCTGGAGCGTGATTTCTTTTTATAAAAAGAAAGCCTGTGCTATTTTTCATACCAATCACATGCTGTTCTAAATGGCTTAAAAGTTTCAAGGACTCCAAATGCTGAGAAACAGCTGTATGCTGATGTGAGCAGCATGTGTAAGGATGATTTAAATCTAGTTTTTATCCTATTTAACTCCCAGTGGCTTTTATGTTTTCCATAAATGGATGAGAAAAGTTCTTGGCTGGAAAGACTCATAAAAACATGTAATAAATTCTTTGTAGTCTCAACATGAGCAATTCATCATATTTTTGTTTGTTTGTTTTCTGGGATTTTGTTTGCTTTCTGTGACTTTGACATGTCTTGGATCTCTGATGAGTCTCTTGTTCCTCACTACATGCTAATCGACAGTTCTTACTGTTCTTCATGTTTTGGTTAAAAGGTGGTGACCTACATCCAGATCAGAACATCCACGGCCTGGGATGGCCACAAGAACAAGGACCACCTCTGTCCTGCTGAAATGTGAGTTTTCCTAAAAATCTCTCCTGTTGGCTAATTATCTCTCTGTTAAGGGCAGAAGGATTTTAGCTCATGAACTGGTGGAACTCATTGAGAGGGCTTTGAAGTAGTTTTGAAGGGGGAAGGGAGTGCAGCTGGGCTGTCTGGAAGCAGGCCCAAGGGTGGCAGACCTGAGTTCAGGGTGGAATCAGCAGCCCAGCTGAGGTGCATGTACACCAATGCACGCAGCACGGGTAACAAACAAGAGGAGTGGGAAGCCATGGCACAGCAGCAAAGCTATGATGTAGTTGACATCATGGAAACGTGGAGGGATGGCTCACACAGCTGGAGCGCTGCACTGGATGGCTACAAGCTCTTCAGAAGAGACAGGAGAGGGAGAATAGCTGGAAGGGTTGCCCTTTATATTAGGGAGGCTTCTGATGGCATGGGTATTGAAACTAATGATGATGAAGTTGAATACCTATGAGTAAGAATTAACAGGGAGGCCAGCAAGGCTGACATCCTACTGGGAGTCTGTTATTGTCCACCCAACCAGGAAGAAGAGGTGGACATTCTATTCTATAAGCAGCTGGAGAATGTTTCAGGATTACCAGCCCTTGTTCTTGTAGGTGACCTTAACCTACCAGACATCTGCTGGGAACTTAATACAGCAGAAAAGAGGCAATCCATGTGGTTGTAGTCAGGTAAGGTTGGTCTCTTCCTCCAGGCACCAACTGACAGAATGAGAGGACACAGTCTTAAGGGAAATACAGGCTGGATATTAGGAAAAAAGTTTTTTACAGAAAGAGTGATAAAGTACTGGAATCATCTGCCTGGGGAGGTGGTGTAGCCACCATCCCTGGATGTGTTTAAAAAATATTTGGTGTGGCACTCGGTGCCATGGTTTAGTTGAGGTGTTAGGGCGTGGGTTGGACTTCATGATCCTGAAGGTCTCTTCCAACCTTGTGATTCTGTGATTCTGTGATGCTCTCAGAAGCCCAGAGACCACAATAGGCAGTAGGACTCCTTAGCAAGGGTTTGGCAGATTACAAGTAGAAGTTTGGGGGTTTGACTGTCCCCTGTTGCTGATTTGAGAAAGCGCTTTGTGACACCCAACCCAGCCCAGCAGAACTGCTGACAGAGGATTTCAGGCCCTCCTGAATAGATCCTAGTGTGTGTATTCTCATCACATCTCCAGGGTCAGATTTAGTGATAATTTGACTCAAACTAATATCTACATAAGGGGATTTTGCAAATTTATAATTTCCAAAGGGCACATCTGCTAATATTCTATTATAATTTCTGAACTCCATTTCTTTCATTAAGGAGATAATTTTGTTCCCAAGAGGATCATTAGCTTTTACCCATTTTGATTAATTTAATTCATATTACCAATAGCTACCTAAGGCTTTATGAACTGGATGGGAACTTTTAGCTTTTGCTTTAACGCTGTCTCTCACCATGAGAAATCTTGTCACCTCTAATTGCATTTAGAGGAATTTAAATTAATTTCCTTTGACATTTTTTTTTTCCAGATCTATACTAAGTGCATGTTACGCTCTTCACAATGCTCTTATTCTGCCTTCATAAAAATGTTAAGCATGGAGGGCTCTTTGTCCAGGATTACCCCAAAATCACTCTCAGGAGACTTGATCCCAAGAGGTATGGGATTTCCTCAACTCCTAGTGAGTTACGGAACAGAAGTACAGATTTTCTATTCCTCATATATGTTTCAGCAGAGTTTAGCCTTGGGCTCTTCTCCTCCACAGGTCTCCCTGGGGTTCTTACATCCAACTTTACAGCTGTATTGGAAGATTTGTGCCCAGGAGAGCGGAAGTGCCCAAGGGAATTACCTTTCACCCATCATAGACATGAGGATGAGGTAATAACGGCAAAGAGAGGACCACAGGGTGCTTGGTGTGTGGTGCCTGGGACAATACCAGTGCTTTTACAAATGTAGGAACAGATGCTGTTGATGAATGGGTCAAACAGGGCTTCTCAGACATCTCTAGTGGCTACCACTCTCTCTGCAGCTCCTGTCAAGCACAAGCCAGCATGCTTCCTCTTTCCCCACTGTCACATTCAAGCTCCAGGCCCTGGCTATGATCATATATTTCACCATTACCAACAATTTCCTCTCAAATCACGATGGTGACTTGATAGCAGAATGTAAGTGCATGTCCCTGTGATCTGCATTTCTTTCCATTTTTGCCTGGATTTGCAAAGGCTACAGTGTTGTTTAATTTTCCTTTCTATTGACTTTCAATGGGAATTCACCCTAGCTGGATGAAAAAAACCACCCTCCTCAGGCCTAAAAATGCCACTTTGCCTGTTCCTAATAGCTTGTTATTTTTGGATGTTTAGCTTCAGCCATGGGGATTGTAGTTATTTCTTCAATTCTCTGATATTGCCATTGAAACTGGTGAGTTGTCGTCACAGGTAAAACCATGTGATATAGAAAACAGGTCTTCAAAGCCCATTATAGTAGCAGCTATAAATGGCAGAAATGCAGTAAATACTTTGCATGGGCAAAGTACAAGCAGAGTCTGCATTCTCCAAATGGCACATCCTTGGAGACCACACAGTTGCTATTTAGAGACCTTAAGCATCACTAAATCCAGCAGGAGCTGTGGGCACTATAAATAGTCCATTCTGGGACTGAGGCAGCACAGCCGGAGCTGAGTAACAGTGTTGCAAAACCTCTGGGATAAAGGGAGGGATGTAAAAAATTAGGTCTAGATGCAGAGTCTGGCCCATATCTTTGAAGCTAAGGTAGTTATATCCACTACTTACGTGTATTCCCTTGCTGTGTGTTTATTTTGCAGTGCACAAGCAGGACGTGGCCTGCAAAACCTTACCTTGTTGAGTGCTGATGGTGAGCTGAAGACAATTCTGAGCAGGAGCGCAGGTGGGACCTCCTGAAATGGCCAGCTGCCCTGTGCATACAGCACAAAGGCAATATATTCCTTATCTCACCAGCCTATAAATCTTTGTTGACCATCTCTGTGCATGTCTCTACAAGAACATTTGATCTAATAGCCTTTTAAAAAATTTCCCTTCATTTTCCACCATAACCCCCCAGTGAATCATTAATGTAACAAGATAAAGATCTCTAGCTAAGGAATTATTCTTATTATAAAGTTCCCAAGTTCTAGTAGCAAACCTCTCCAGGGTATATATTAAGCCAAAAAGGTCCCACACAATCATTTAAATCTACAAAATTCAATTCATTTCTGACTCCCTCTAGGCACTTGTTTTATAGTGATCTAATAAAGGAGAGTTGTGGCTGTTAAATGATAAAGTCTCCAAAGGGGACATGGGAACTCTGCATACCAGTCCCCAACATTTGCTGGGAAGCTTTATTCTTCCATCTCACCTACATCCCTTTTGACAAGGAAACCTTTCAAAGTCTTGCAAAATGAGTAGATGATTCTGTTTTTAAAGGAAAGCAAAGTCAAAAATATTTCCTTACATAAATGTACCAAGGATATAGGTTACAAAAAGATTAAGCACTTAATTGTTTCAGAAATGATATGTATATCTTCACCGAATCACTGAAACTAAAGATGAAGCAGATGCACATCTGTTCTATTTCCTTGCTGGTGCATCCCTGAGATGCTTTCTCTGCTACTTCCTCCAGCCTAGTTCTAAATTACCTGTGAAATGATCATTGGTGCAATTCTGTTGTGTGATAACGCACATAGATTCTCTGCAAGAGTGTCTGATGATTTGGGTTTTTTTTTCACATAGTCTTGGGAAGAGAGAGGGAGGGATTATACAACGCTAGCTCTCCTGATTGTATCAAAATAACTGCAGGTCTATCAGTATCATCCACTAAACTGCTCTCAAGAGGCATTAGATACTTTTTTTCTACAGTTAGAAAATATATTTACATGAAGTTTTGTGTTAGAAAAATGAGTCTCTTACATGATGTTAAACACAACTTCCTACCTAATGCAGACACGGGGCTAGGTCAAGCTTGATACTACAAGAGCTAGTTACAGCCCACCTGAGAATCCCCAGGTTAATCACCATCAGGTAATACAGGTTTTGCAGTATCCATTTTTGTCCTTGTAATAAGAGATTATTTATGTTCATTTTTAACTATGTGGTAACCACTGTATTTTGCAACACACAGTATTTTCCTTGCAAACATGAGGCATAAAAGAGAAAATGGGAGCTTCCTTCCAAATTGCAAAAAATAACAATTCTGAGGTGGATGCACAAAGACCAAGAGAGAGCCAGCTTTATTTCCAAGGAAGCCAATTCAATTTGTCCTACAGTGCCCACACCTTAATGCATTAAGTGTTTTTGGGGCTTGCCACTGAGACTGAATTGTTTTCTTCAGCCAAAGACAGGCTTTGTGAGAATGTTTAAAGAAATCAATATGTGAGGTTTGTCTAAGGTTACATATTTGTTAATGTTTTATTGATTACACTATTGGTTGTGAATTATGTAACTCAATAAAGCTGTGGACTCTTTCTAATAAAGACAAAGAGGTTATTCCATTAGCTGGCAACTTAAGGCAAAGAAACTTAATAATATAGCACATTATAAGACCACAGCCCAGAGACTGACAAATCCAATTCACCATGGAAGTGGCTGTGATGTTGCAGACTGGGCTGTGTCCTCACACAATTAGGCTGCGCGGGTCAAGTTTAAAAGAGGGAGAGTTCTGCTCTCTGAAGCTGTGATGTGGCCATAAAAAGCAGATGAGAACAATGAAGCGGCCTGAAAGGACATACAGAATAGTTCTGGATTCTCAGGCACCCCTCGGGTGCCCCACACACAATTGAGATGGCACATGTGCCATCGCAGCCTTCTGTCACATGTTCATGTTTTTAGCTGAGACTTCTGTTCAGCGTTAGTTTTCCCCAAAACTGCTTCTCACATCTCCTTGGAGATGAACCTGTTTTGTTTTATTTGACTTTAAAGAAAGCTCTCAATATCCAGGGGGGAAAAAACCCTGAAAATGCTTTAAAAGGAAATGAAACGGTGAATTTCCGAGTGACAAAAGATTGCTTCTCCACAACACAATTGTATTTCCACAGCTGTGGAAAACAGATACTGCAGCTCCACTTGGGGCACGTGGGATTGACAACCAGTTGCTTGCAGAAGTGGGTCTAATATCTGACTTGACTGCAGTTGCCAGGCATTAGAGTTGTCTTGAAAGCAGAAAAAAAGCACCCCATGTCAGCAAGTATGGAGCACCTCCTCCAGCTGCCTTCACAACCTGATGCTTTTTATTTAGCTGGCAGCAGAGGCTCCAAATCCAGTCTCAGGAATGATGCCCAACTCTGGTCACCTCCCATCCTCACACATCCTTCCCAGCATTCTCTCAGATCCAGACCCAGTAATTAAGCACAGGCATCAGCAAGGCCACCTGGACCGCTCTTGGGGTGCTTGAAGCACCATCAGTCCACAGGAGACATGGCAAGCACACAGATTTCACAGAAACATAGAATCATAGAACAATTTGGGTTGGAAGTGATATCCATTAAGGAACATCTGTTCCAGCCCCCTGCCTTAGGCAGGGACACCTTCCACTAGCCCAGGTTACTCAAAGCCCCATCCAGGCTGGCCTTGAACACTTCCAGGGATGGGACATCCACAGTTTCTCTGGGCAACCTGTTCAGTACCTCACCACCCTCACAGTAAATAGTTTCATCCTAGCATGTAATCTAAACCCAGCCAGATTCAGGTTAAAGCAAATGCCTCTTGTTCTATCCCTACATGCACTTATAAAAATCCTTCTCCAGCTCTTTTGGCAGCCCCCCTTTAGGCACTGTAAGGCTGCTCTAAGCAGCCAGCCCTCCCTGGAGCTTTCTCTTCTCCAGGCTGAACATCCCCAAATGTCGCAGTCTGTCTTCATAGGAGAGGTGGTTCAGTCCCCAGTCATCTTCACGGTCTCCTCTGCACTCACTCCTGCAAGTCCACATCCTTCTTATGTTGGAGGCCCCAGAGCTAGACACCTTTAATTTCTAATTAATGCAAGCCATGGACTGGAGGAGTGTGTCTGCTACTAGCCAGAGTGCTCCTGTCCAGGACAGGCAGACCTCCTTTTGCTTGCTGGTCTGTCAGCAACCATTACCTGCTAACATGGAAACTGTCTATCAGTCTCCCCTGCCAGGAAGCACCAGGTGTTGTTGGGTGAAAACACCTGAGATGTGTCTCTCAGATCAGTGAATTCACCCACCTAAAATGGACCTACTCAGGGTCACCTGGTATATTTTGCAAATGAAAGGTTTTTCAGCTGTGTCATTAGAAGATTTTCAGTTTCTCATCTGGGTGATTAAACCCCTTATTTTCACAAGAAATTCAAAGGCCAAGGACAGGTTCTGCTCATGGTTACATCTGTGTCAAATCAAGGCAGCCACCAGGTGCTGCATGCATGGAGCAGGCCCTGTGGATTTGGAGCTGTGAATTTATCCCGCAGGAAGACACATTTACTTCATTGGGAATTTAAGGGGAATGGCATAACAACACTGACTCTGTGTATTTGGGCTTTTTAAGTGACAGAGATGTCCTGCCCTGCAGCACCTGTTGTTACAAAGCCACTAAGCTTGTAACTAGCACCCTAAACAGGAATCCATCTCCACAATTAAAATCTTTCCCTTTCACTAAAATCACTGACATCTCAACCCTGGAAGAGTAACAGAAACCTAACAGCCCATATTAACTCAGAAAAAACCCTAAAGTTTAAAGAAAATATCAAACTAAACTAAAAAACCAAAACCAGAACAAAACAAAAACAAGTCCAAGCAAAAAACCAAACCAAACAAAAAAAAACCAAACAAAAAAAACCCACAACCAACCAATGAAAACAAACAGAAACACAAACAAAAAAAAAGTCCTTAGGGATAACGATTCACTTTCATATAGCCCTGTAGGAAGGAAGAGGCCAGGCCACACTAGCAAAAGATCATGCAGTGTGTTTTGAATGAGGCAGATCTCCCAGAAAGAGCCTGTGTGCCAACAGTAATTGAGCTGGTGGTGCATCCCCCCATCACCACCAGGTTTTGTTTCTAGAACTGAGCAGTGAATGAAATTATGGACTGGCAGTGCTCTGCAGGGTACCAAATGAGCTCCAAAACATATGATCCACATAACAGGAAATTATTCTGACTTGACCATAAGCCACAGGTAATGAAGCTAATGAGCTAACGAGGTGCTGCCAACCCGGCCTTGATCTTGAGTGAGAGATATTGGCCTGAACCCATTCCCACTGCAGCAATGACAAGTTGCTGATCTGCTAGCAAAAGAGCAGCTTCAAATCCTTCATTTGTCTGGTTGGGAGTTCAGTTTTGAGGGGGTAAAAATAGTAGTGGAAAAGAATGATTAAACAGCTTAAGTAAGATGATTACAGTCATCTTTGCAAGCTAAATTTCTGCTGTAGGAAAGTGAATTTCCCAGCCAATGGTTGTTTTAGACCCACTGCCATTACTCCAGTTTAACACTGATACCAGTCCCCACCCCGTTGTTCCTGGCTCCCTCTGGGCCTCTGGTTTCTGACTGCAAGCAAGCTGGAAAAGACAAAAAAGGGAAACCAGAAAAGCTGCTACAGCACCCAGGTGAGCTGTACTCAATCATTACATTTTTTCACCTTTCCTTTGTCTTGCAATGTGTCATGTTCACATCCAATTACGATCTGACAGTGCCAATATTTGGTATTATTTTAATATTTATGCCTGTGAATAACCCCTCTAAAATGAAAGGATTAGTGCTTGTATGATCAAAGCCACTGTAAACTCTGTGTTCTCTGTGGTGGCAAGTGTGTTTTATATTTGCTTCCTAAGCTGCTTTGAACACTGTGGCCACTGCAAAAATAGTGCATAACAATGAGCTTTCAATAGCAATACTTAACAATTCTTCAGCTGGTGAGAAGGGAAAATGTCCGATTCAATCATAATTTTATTATGGTGCTGCTGGGTTTTTTCTTTACGAGATCGTTAAATCAGCATGAATGAGGTGCAGTATCCTGGATTTTACTGGAGGCGTAAGCATCAGAGTCATTCACAAAATGTTCCCTGTTATCACGTGTAATTGAAAAACAAAAGAAAATAGTCTCTTTGGGAGTCCAACATATATGATTTCTTTTAAAGACCTAATGCTGTGGAAGATAGGCAGCATTAATTCTGTACATACATGTTCTTTCATACTTACATTATTCTTTTATTCCTTTCAATAACTCAAGAACCAGCATTCCTAGTTAAATGTGCTCTTGTTTTTTTCCTCCTTTTTAATTAATGCTTACAGTTCAATGTCAGTTCGCTTTCTCTACGCTTGACTTGGACACTTTACTTTATTACTCATTGATTTATGTTATGGGGGACCCAGCACTGTCAATCACTGAGCTGCTCTACAGACTACAGATAAAGATGACGATCAAATCTACATGATCAGAAACAACATTTGGGCAAAAGCAATAAGTAGCAGCTCCTGAGCAGGGGGAGGGTGGGGGCATGTGGGAGTAAAGACAAGGCAAGGCAAGAGAACAAGTTCAGATGTTATTGTGGAATTATACAGAAACTGCTACCCCATTTCCCCATTTTCCCAACCTTCTCCTTGTCTGTTGCATGTAGCTTCTTAATAATACAAATCGCTAGAAAGAAATAAAGAAGTAAATCTAACACCAGAGAAAGTGGTGAAGTACAAAGCAGGATCTTGATGGGAATTGTATTTTATTATATGGCCTGTGGCAAACATAGGAAAACATTTGGAAATTAGTCTTGAGACTTCTGTTCTGCTTCAGTACTTTTGTCTCTGGGAAAGGTTGTCTTGCTGCCCTTCCTGATCCTATTGACTCAAAGGAGAAAGAAATATGTGCTGAGGTAGCAACCAGGCACAGATTGATGGCTGAGGCACGGGGAGGCTGCAGTGCAAGGGGTCAGTGCAAATGTACAGATAAGGTCTTTGCTGTGTCCACAGGGGTGATGGTGACATTTCTTCCACATCTTGGGGTAGAGTAGTTCTCATTCCCAGCCATGATGAAGCCAGGGAAGTTTCTCATTGCCAGCCTCACAGTATCTGGGAATGGCACAGAGCAGCAAAAGGTGGGAGGAGAGTAAAGATGTTATTGAAGTTCAGAGATCAGGTACTGGGAAACTCTTTAAACGTACCCTAATTTTGTCTACTTAGCATTTCATCAAAATGCATCCATGTTTTAAACAAATCTCCGAAGCCTATCTCTCCAGTGAAGGCCATTACATTTTGTGCTGCACAACTTTGATCTCACAGAACAGTCTCTTTATATTAAGTAATAAGGCATCATTTGGTTTGCATTTCATCCATTCTTTATCACATCTACATTCAGGTAATTGCTTCCACATGCTCTTTAGTAGAAGAAAAACTCAACTGCAGTTCAAGCGTGTTTACGTTTATGGATGGATTGAGTACGTCAAGTGTCGACGCTCTATTTTTTTTTTTCTCCAACGCAACCAATCCTCACAGACCATTTAAAGGGGGGAGGAGAAAAAAAAGCCAGTAATTCATGTTTCAAAAATTTCCAAAATTGCTCCCAACTGAGATGTTTTTCAAAGCTCAAATTCACCATACACAAAGCTTTAATGCTTGCCACGCCATTGTGTTTATGTCAGAGTAGGCCTCCCATGTGTTTGGTTATGTGTTGCTATTTAATGTGGTGAAAGCTTTAACTCTTTCTATACTACAAGATATTAATAAGGTAACCTGTGACTATTTCTTCAAAGTGGAACAAAGCTGTATTTTGTCTTTCCTAAGAATTTGTAATGAGTAGTTAGCTCCACTTGTCCCCTGTGCCGCTAGCAGAAAGAGAAATAGTTTGCCAACTACAGCATGAATTGTGAAACCTGAGAGAATAGCAGTGGGAACATAGCAATGCTAAAATACAGTGATTTTAATTTTAATTCTTTTTTGCATGAAGGCTGTTGTTGAGAAGGAGTAGAAACAAAGTACAGGCTGTTCTGGAAGATGTAGAACAGATCCATGTTCTGCATGCTATATAAAGATTAATCTTCATACACTGATAGTTGTTGTCAGCCGAGCTGGCTTTTTTTTCCTTTTGCTAAATGTTAATAGAAATGTACTAGCACAATTTACCAGAGACACAGCTGTTAAGATGGAGTGAAATGGAAAGAAGCCGTGTGAAGACAAACCCAGGAGATTTCACACCTGCTTAGGTGACAAGAAGCACGAACTGAGGGGAGAATATCTTATTCTAGGGTCATTGCAAATTTTGCCAGATTTGGTTGTTTAGGAGCTGTAGGAGTGTTGCTTGTCTTGTTTTACTGATGTTGGGTGCATTTTGTGGGGAGTAGCATGGGAGAGTAGTTTCTTTTTCTTTCCCAAGGGAAGGAACACTTTAACTAGTCCTTTTAAGTAGAAAGCAGTGAACCAGTGACAATGGCCTGAATCTTAATCCACTTGACTGTATTTATGTAGTGAGTAGGACAGAGGGCCTGGCAACCTGATTTGCCTGTAGATATTGCACTATGCACTTAACAAAAGAGCTCCTACTGTATACAAATCTCTCATTTCTTCTTGGGCACCAAGTGTCCTCCCAAAAGTCCCACATAGATGATCTGTTTATCCTGGATTCTTACTGTAATATAAGGGCATTTCATAGCCCTTAATACAGGTTTGTTACTATCCCTAGGAAAAAGGACAGCAGTAAAGTGTTTGTGTAACTTAGGTCCTGTGAAATGCATGTTTAGAAGAGCTTAGCTAAAAGATGTAGCCTCAGGACCAGTGTTTTTCATCCTAGCACAAAGGTCCCACCATCTGATCTGGAATCTCAGCTTTTGGCAAATTAAGGGCATGGTTGCAAACCTGAGGATGGGATCTGAGTGAGACAGTAGGGAGAAGGGAAAGCTGCTTCCCGCAGTCAGGAAAGTGGATTTGCAGCTCCCTCAGCAGTGAACCTCCTGCTGAACTGCTCCACAAGGCAGCAGTTCCAAAGACCTGATGTCTGCAATGATAAAGGCTGTGTAAATATGGGGCTGGCTCTTTTTCTACAGTGTGACACAGGTTAGGAATTTATTTTGGTTGTTTTTATCCACAGGTAAAACCCAGTATGGTTAAGTGCTGCACAGAACAAAAAAACCCGATGAGACCATGTGCTTGATTCCTTGAGCCTCTATGTATGCATGAGTCACAGAGTTCTGAGACTCAGGGATGTGATGAAGACAAAAACTATCTTTATCAAATGTCACATTTTATGAACACTTTGAAAATTCAAATACAAGATGTACTGGAGACTGTGAATTCCTGCAAGGGCCACCGTCAGATCTATCTCAGGTTGAGAAAAGTCAGAACACAGAGAAATATCTCTGATAGCATCCCATATATCCCTCTGTGTTTGCCCTTGGATGAAGAACTAAAGTTTAAACAATCAAGTTTGTTGCCTTTTTACCTGCATTCTAATTTTTGAGGCATAATTGTCCAAAGTTTGTTTATTCTTTTATCTCACAGCTACTTTTCATAGTATGTTCTAAAAATTTTGTCTGAGATACTTTTGGTTATTACTGGTAGAGAGCAGATGTCTTGGAGTGGTCCATTCATAGTGCAATGAACTTGAAGAGTAGTAATAAATAAATGTTCTCTGACATGAAAAGTGTAGATTTGTAGGATAATTGAGGTGTGAAGGAAGTCAGGCTCAGGAAGCCTCTACTCCAACCTCCTGCTCAAAGCAAGGTAACCTTTGGGATCAGACCAAGTCACTTTGTTCAGTTAGGTCTTGAAAACTTTTAAGGATGCAGACTCAACAGCCTCTGAAAACCTGTTTCACCGCTTGGCTGTCCTCAAAGGGAAAACAATATTCCTCTCTGAACTACTTACGTTCAATTTATGCTCATTCCCTTTCATCTTCCCACCATGCACCACTGTAAAAGGCTTGGCTCTTTCTTCTTGATACCTGCCTCATATTTACTGGGGCACTGCTTTTAAGGCCTCCCCAAACCCATTTCTTCTCCAAGCTGAGCAAGCCTCAGCTGCTCAGCCTCTCCTCACAGGAGCCTCTCCTCACAGTGTAGCCCTGACTGCCTTGGGGGCAGCTGTGGGTGATGGAGCTAGGTGTGTTCTGAGAGACTGAGCTGAGGAGGTGGGCCTGCTTCATCTGCAGGCTGTGCTCCTGTTCACAGAGCCCCAGATGCTGCTGCTGCCCCTCCAGACCTGTTGTGATCAGTGTGTACCAGCCAGGCTATTTTGGCAGTAATGTGCTCAGCACACTCTCTACCTGGGGAGCTGACAGCCCCACTGGCCCTGCTGCCTGCCCAAACACCAGCAGCTACATGTCAAGAGAGGTGTGCTAGCTGGTGCTAATGAAAGGAAGGGGTTAATTTGTCCTGGCTTCTACATAACCCTACACTTCCAGCTCAGTAGATGGAAGGAATGCGATTAAGTTGGTGTTGATACCAAGTCTGAGAACAGATGTGAGAATGAATTGGCAGAGCTGGAATAAAAGAGTTGGGACAAAAATAGCAAAAGGGAGTGGGTGGAAACTGTCACACATTTGTGTTACAGGTGATTGGTCTAGACCCCAACATTTACAGAAACTCCTGAATATTTCTTCTTACTAATTCTTGTTAATCCAGTTTCTCTTGTCAGCAGGGCCTTTTTCTCTTAACAGTAATGTCCAGCAGCTCAAGCCTACTGTTCTTTACCCTGAAGGACCACTTGGGCAAAAAGTTCCTTTCAACTCCAAGCAGAAAAGTTGCACATATTTCCAGTTTCCCTGCATCTCACACAGGACAACACTTGAACCAAATTGCTCCCATTCATAGATACGGAAACTAAGGCTCACAGTGCAAATATTTTTTAAAGCAAACAGGTAGTAAACCCCAACCACTAAGGTTGTTCTTATTCCCTTCACAGAAGCAACTGAAAGACTTGCAGGGAGCAAAGCCCAAGTTTGTTCTGGACCTTTGCAATCTGCTTTTCCCCCTAGGATGTCTCTTCTCTCAGTTGTTGCCCCTTGCCTTCAATCTTTCCATGGAGCTGATTTGTGGCTTTGTGAGGATTTTTTTGTCTTGTAACAGAGCAAAAACTTAGGGTCAGCCCAGGCTGTCCATTGGCAGTGTAACAGATGCACTTGAAACTCAGCTACAAGGACAATAGCATGCTTTTCCATCAGAGGGTTTGAAGACTCATCAAAGGGTGGGACATAAGATGAAGCCTTCAAAGGACACACCACTCCTTGCAGCAATCTGTTGGTCTTGCCACCGCCCATTCCCTTGGTGGATTTTTCAGGATTTACATCACTGCTCCAGAGAGTTAACAGCACTCTTTGCAGCTTGATGCAGAAGTAATATCAGCTGTAACCAGCAAAAAGCAGAGCACTGCAAACACAGGTCTTGCCAGCAAAGTGAAGAGAGAACAGATTATCAACCAAAAACTTTCATATTGCTTTTACTTGTAGCTTTTTAATCCCCCCAGCAATTTATTCCACAAAAGGCTACGAACCAGAGTTTCATGAACATTTACTTAAATAAGAGCTGTGGGGAAAGCACTTACAATTACCTATCCATGTAGCTGTAACATAGCGTAGAAGCATTGTCTTCACATGGAAAAATGAACAAAATTAATTGCAGTTCCCAAAAGACAGATGTATTGGTTGAGAAGGTCACAAAATACTTGCAGTTGCTTAGTAGACTTGGAACCAGATCCCCTCTGCACTGCATCGCTTTTCAGCTCTGCACTGAAAGAGGGGAGAAAGGGGATTCATGCTCTAGGGAAAATCTCTTTATGCTCCTCAAATGGGTCTTACCAAGGGCAGAAGAAAGAAGGGATGGAGGCATTTCTTGTGCCCGAAGAGCCATATTCTGCTTGTATCACTGACAGGCACATATTGAGGATTACTTGGGTCCACGCTGCTGCCCACAAGCATGCCTGTAGTTCTCACTCAGGAGAAACAGGTTGAAAGCTGTCCAGCCTTTGCAGAAAATATTACTGTTGCAGTGCTGTCAAGGTCACTGTCACCCTGGGTTATCGGCTGTGTAAGTACTAACCTCACAAATCAGGCTTAGCTATGGGCTATAATTCATACACTCAGCATTTTGTGGATTATGTCCTTTAGCTTTCCCTCATTGACATTTTGGATATTCATTTAGCTCCAATGTGTGACTCCTGTGATTTCTTTTGGGGGTAATTTCCCCATATGACGCAGTGTTTCCCGGTATATTTCTTAATCACAAGTGTACAAACCCACTCTGTATGCGTAATTTTGTATGCAATGCTTATTCTTATCTTTGAACACAGATAGTTCACTGTTGGATAAAACAGTAGAAAAATGAAGGCCACAGGGAAAAAAAAAATCAATGGAAAAGGTACAAAACCCACAAGAAATAATAACAAGAAAGTTCCTGTAATTAAGGCATCCACAGGACAGTCAGGAAAACTCATCTCCCTCATTTTGATCTAGACTTTTCCAGGAGACTTCTGTTTTCCAGATGTCCAGCTTTTATTCATAAAACAAAGATTATGGGTTTTCCCACCTCATGGATTAACAACATAAACTGAATTGCACAGTCTAAAAAGTATTGTAAGAAAGCACTATCCAGAGCTGTTCAGGCACACACTTATGTTATTACATTATTTTACAAAACTAGGAACATAGATAATAAGAAGAGCGGTAGAAAATACATCTTTTGTCCAACAGAGCAATTATCCTGTGTAATCAAAACAGGCTTTAGATTGTGAAATTCAGAAGCATGTTCCCTTCAATAATGGAGTGTTCAAGTCTAAAGAACGTGTGCATGTGCTCATCTCCTCTGTGCTGGGTTGGCTGGGGCAGTATTTTTGAATCAAGTTACTTAGATCCACACATCCATATGGCAAGGAAAGCACTCTCTTTGGAGAAACTATGCTAAAACACGTGTATCTCATTCTGCAAAATTGTCAGGCAATACATGATTTTTGAAAAATTTTGTTCCGGTTAGTGCTGGAGTCGTAGTACATAAACTTGTTTTCTTCTTTCTGATTTGTAATAACTCCAGTTAATGTTAGTTTTTGTGCCACAATGCCACAAAAGTTTCTTTATAGCCTTTACGCCCTAGATGTGCAGGCACCTTCGTTGCTTTAGGAAGTTGCTTGTTTCTCTCTAGTTTTGTAATTCAGTGAAGCATCTTGGCGTAAGACTTTCTCTCTGCTTTACTTCTTCTAAACAATTTAACACATTTAAGTGGCCTTGAACATGATCACTTCTACTGCACAGCTGTACTATTTACTTCTACAGCAAATCCCCAGAATCAACCAGCCTGAAACTTCTAAGCCTGAAATTTGACTCACAGTGTTGATGCCTCAGGCCCAATCTTCTGTATTGCAGACAGTTTGGCTCAGGAAAAAAATAATGGGTATAGTTGTTTGCACAAAGTCCCTTTTTTTTTTTTTATTCTGATCCTATTTATCCTTCGGAAGAAATAATTTTAAAAGTGTTTCAGCCTTTGCTGCTGACTAATTATCAACTTCTTTCAAGTGAATTTTCCCACCCTTCCTCTTCTCTGTGCTCCTAAAAAAATATTTAAAGATGTTTTAAAAATACAAAAAGATAATGCAGATGCATCCCAGATACACCAGCCAGCAAGCTGGAGTCTTTATCCAGGGCCTAGCTCAAATGCCTCTACACAAACACATGGAGTATGGGGAACAAATGAGAAGAACTAGAGATGTGCACACACCCGCTTGGGGATGACAACATCGGCATCACGGAGATATGGTGGGATGGCTAGAGCTTTGGAATGGAAGGTTTCAGGCTTTTAGGAAGGATAGGCTAGGGAGATGAGAAGGAAATGTAGCATTACCAGCTCCCTCAGTGGCCTGCTTTTGGCCAACAGCATGTCTGTCTTCAGAGCTATCAAGGATTGGCTCTGCTGGACGTAGTGGAAGCTTCCAGCAGCTTCCCACAGGAGCCATCTTTTGGCACCCCACTACCAAAAACCAGACTGGGCAAAACCAATACAAAAGGGAAAGCAGAAGATCCAGGAAACGACAGACCAGTCACTCTTAGCCCTGTGCCAGGCAAGATCATGGAGCAGATTCCCCTGGAAAATATGCTAAGGCACATGGAAAACAAAGACATGATTGGTTGTAAAGCCAACATGGCTTTACAAAGGGGAAATTGTGCCCGCCAAAATTGGTCACCTTCTGTGACGGGGCTACAGTGTTGGTGAACAGGGCAGAGCAACTGACATTGTCTACCTGGACTTATGCAAAGCATTTGACACTGTCCAACACAACTTCATCTCCAAATTGGAGAGACGTGGATTTTGATGGATGATCCACTCAGTGGAAAAAAACCTGTCTGGATGGCCACACACAAAGAGTTGTGGTCAACTGTTCATTGTCCAGTGACAAGTGGTGTCCCTCGGGTCAGCACTGGGGCCGACGCTGTTCAACATCGTTGTTGGTGACTTGGACAGTGGAATAGAGCATGAACCCTTAGAGAGTTTGCTGACAACATCAGGCGGTGTGGGGTGTTAGATGTGCTGGAGGGAAGGGTGGACATTGACAGGCTTGAGTGCTGGGCCTCTGCAAACCTCATGAAGTTCAGCAAAGCAAAGTGCAAGGCCCTGCACCTGGATCATGGCAATTTCAGGAACACCCATAGGATGGGCAGANTGTTGGTGACTTGGACAGTGGAATAGAGCATGAACCCTTAGAGAGTTTGCTGACAACATCAGGCGGTGTGGGGTGTTAGATGTGCTGGAGGGAAGGGTGGACATTGACAGGCTTGAGTGCTGGGCCTCTGCAAACCTCATGAAGTTCAGCAAAGCAAAGTGCAAGGCCCTGCACCTGGATCATGGCAATTTCAGGAACACCCATAGGATGGGCAGAGAAGTGACTGAAAGCAGCCCTGCAGAGAAAGACTTGGGGGTGATACTTAAAACTCACATGAGCGCAGTGGGCTCAGAGCCCAGAAACCAAATGGAATGCTGGGCTGCATCCAAAGGGGAGTGGCCAGCAGGGTGAGGGAGGGGATTCTGCCCCTCTGCTCTGCTCGGGTGAGACCCCACCTGGATCTACCTGGAGTGCTGCATCCAGCTGTGGGGTCCCAAGAAGGACATGGAACCACTGGAGCAAGTCCAGAGGAGGGCCACAAACCTGACAAGAGGACTGGAGTTCCTCCCCTACGAAGACAGATGAAGAAAATTAGCGGTGTTCAGCCTGGAGAAGGTTTTATTGACACGTCATAGCAACCCTCCAGTATCTGAAGGGGGCCTTCAGGGAAGCCAAAGAGGCACTCTTTATCAGGAACTGAAGTGATAGGACAGGACTAATGGGTACAAATTGAAAGAGGGGAAATTTAGGCTAGAGATTAGGAAGAAATATTTTACTGTAAGGGCGGTGAGACCCTGGAACATGTTACCCAGAGAAACTATTGATGCCCCATCCTTGGCAGGCTGCATAAGGCATTGGGCAATCTGGTGTAGTGGGAGGTGCCCCTGCCCATGGCCGGGGGCTGGGACTAGATGATCTTTAAGATCCATTCCAACCTCTTAGCATTCTATGATAATAAACCCCAACAAACTATGACTGTTGGGCATTAAGCCTTTCTGACCAAATGGAGAAACACACACACACCTTCAGCTCTTATTTTTTGCCTCCTAAACATACAGGTCACCTAGGATGGTGGGGCATGTTTAAAAGTGACTTGGGCAGACTGAAACACCCTTATGTTTTCCCTAATGACTTGCCTTTTGGTAGGGAACAGGTGTTTTATAATGTACTTTGGACACAAAGTGAAATTTTGATGTAAATTTAAATGGTGTTAGGTGCTTAGAAATGCATAAAATTATCCATTGCTTAATCAGTTATACACACATACATGCTTTTTCTTGCAGAAGAGGCTGAATCACATCTCTACTTTATTTGATGTAATTATGCTAATTGTAAAATAAAATGCAATTGATATGGAGTTTTTCTGGGTTTATTTGCCATATGTAGCACACAAAACCAAATGGTAGGTTATCTCTGAATTTTTATTTCAAGTATCCTACACTCATTTAAATGTAAAAATTACAGAAAAAAATTTAAAATGCATTATATAATATTTTTTATATTGCTATATATATTTTTATATATTGCTATATTTTATATAGCAATATATAAAAAAGCATAAATGTGGCATTACTTTACTATGTTCTAAGTAATTTGTATATCCCTTGTGACTAGAAGTCATTCTGGTCAGGAGCCTCTTGGACTCCAGCAATGCAGACATCTACCCCGCTCACAGAGCCAGTGCTGAGTGATGTACAGCTTTCATCCCATCAACACTTCAAAATTAGTCAAAGGATTACAAAAAGATCTTTTTGTCAACAGCCTGAAATTCCAAACTGCATTAAAAATTCTGATGTTGCTGGTCAGTTCTTGAAGTATTTTTTTAAGGCTGTGTTCTTCAGGGTATGCAAGTCCTGATGCTTGGGCTCAAATTCTGACATAATGGCATAGGCAACCACAGTCACTTTAGACTCTTCGTCCTTCACCTTCTGCACTAGCAATCCAATAGAGAGAGGTTAATTGGATTCAGAGCCTAGGAGCACTTGCACTTTGGTCCAAAAGGACAAATCTTCTCTACCCTTTACTGTGTGCCTGAGTTCAGCTTTTCTCATGTCCTTTTTTCACATGCATACACTGCCGACACCAAAAGCTCATATGTCCCATCTTCCATTCCTGTATCTCATAGCTAACTGAGTACATCCCAAAGACATGGTTGGTTAATTTCTTCCAAGCCATGGCTTTGGTCCTCACTCGTGTAACTTGATTGACGTGAGTGTGGCATATGTTTGGCTCCATGTTTTGTAAACCACACAATAAGTCATCTTTACATGTCCTTAATATCACAGTCTTCTTCATTCTGATTTAAGATTAACAGTCTCTTTGCATCTTACTATAGATTAATCTGGAAAATATGCCCCTATTTTTCCTGCTGAGATAAAAAGTTCATTCAGTCCAGAAAGATTTTGAGAAAATCTTCTTCCTTTTCAGCCTGTCTGTCATTCTAAGATTTAAGAGTGGATGTTGCCTTGATCCATCCAGTGCAAGAGCATGAAGTTACCTCTTCAACCTACTTGAACATCACATGATGAGTTACATCTCATTTGCAGTAAAGGAACTCCATCCAGGATCAGGCTCAGAGCAGAGACAGCCTGCACACTTATCTTTTCATACCACAGCACCTGCCGTTTTAGCTTTGGAACGGTGGGAGATACCGGTCGAGCGGAGAGCTTCATCTGCTGGCTTTGCACTGCCACAGTCTCCCTATAACTCAGTCTTCATGTTAGAAGCATATTCTTGCCCAGAAAAAGAGGTTTTCAGAGCAGAGTGAAAAAAAGTTGATACCAACCTCATAACAGCATTGTAACATGCTGTGTAGCTGTAAAGGTATTTCTTAGCTGACTAACTCTCAAAAGTTACCATAGTGCATAACAGTGCTTCTCAGAGGCTTGTCCAACACAAGCAGATCACTGACAAGGTACCTGTACTTTAAGGCTGTTCTGAAGAGACCATAGATTATCATTTATTTCCTCTCCATACCACTCAGCCAGCCGGCTTGTGTTTACTGATGAGTCCACAGTGCCATCAACATCAACTTAGACAGAACATGAAGTAAGCTTATTTTTGCAAGTGCTGTCACTGTTTACATGCTGGAAAGTTGTTATTTCATGTACGTTGATGAGGGTGAGCATGTGCTTCATATCTGGTCTGGCTTTTTGGTGATTGGGAGACATGCTCTCTTTTCTTAGACACGTCTAAAAGAGAAAACACAAAGGAAAGCTTAGAACTGAGAATTCCTGTGAAAGGCAATTTAAAAATAAAAACTTTTTAAGGTTTTCCTTTTTCTCTTTGCTAACCATAGTTTATTACACCTTTCCCATTTGTTTGTCACTGGAAGAACCCAGTATCAATAAAAGCTGCTGTTTCTTGCTAAATCAATGAACTTCATAGGACAAATGCCTCAGTCAAAAAAGGAAATTTATATTTGATTCACATTTTCATCTCAACAAGCCTTGCATCAAGCTATTACAAGTGTGCTTCCACCTGCCTTCAATGCAAGCCAGTGCCTGAAATATTTTCATCAAGTTGTCAAAGTAAAGCCCCAGTCCTGCCAACCAGTTCTAAAGTGAATGTCGCTGTTGAGTTTAGTGGAGATAAGGCACAATCTCCACTAAAGAAGAGGACAAGGCAACCTGTAAGAACTTAACAGGCATTTTAAATAATGAACCTCACTTGTGAGATCAGGTTGATATTAAACTTTGATGAAAGCTAGGCTGATACCTGAGACAGAGCCTCACCCAAAAGTAAGATACACGTAATTCCACCAGAGCAAATATCTTCACTACACAGCTCTGCTTTTTATAATTGCACCACTAAAACTGGGACTTTTTTATGTAAGGGGAGAAGAGATTTCTGTAGAGATATGAAATTCTTTCAGGATGCCGAGAAGAACATGGGGCATCTGTCTCTTCTAAGTGATATCCTTGCTTTCATACTTCCATCCTAACAAATTCCTACAAGATTTATCTCGTCAAACTTTAGTCTGAATGGCACAAATTACTGGCAGAATTGTCAATCTAAAAAAGAGACAGGCATAAATTTAATTGCTCCCTGAAGATACAGGGAAAGCTACATTTAGCACAGCTAATTAGATACACTCTGATCAACAGTTATGATTCATCTGCTGAGGAGCAAAATAAGAAGGCAAATATGAAACAGGCAGCAAAAGTTAAATCTGACCTCCCAAAATGCTGGGGCTGCTTTTGGTTTGGTTTTTATTACAAATGCCGGCAGTGATGAACTGTAGTGGCACCCAAGATTCCTGCTGCCTCTGAGGCAGGAGGTGCAGACCTCTGCATGAAGGGGTGATTTCACTGCCACTGCACCCAAAGCATAATTTCTCTTCTGTGGAGCGAGCTTCCCAAGGTTCTCCTCTCCCTTCCTTTCCCAGAACTACCAGCCAGCAGTAAAGGTATAGATAAACTCCCCAGTGAGGTTTTTCTCCATGAATTTTAAAATGTCTGTTTAACAAGAAAGATGTGACTCCACAAAAACGCTCGTCTGAAATAGGATTGTCACCAATTTACCAGTGTGGAAACTGAGGCAAAAAGCAGCTGGACTTAGACATGTCCATCATGCCACCAAACAAAGCAGTTCCACAGGCGAGGAAGGGCTCCCAGGGGGTCTGTGCCTCCATCTTGGACAAATGCTGTTCCCAGGTACTAAACCAGAAGACCTCTTGCTGTGCTCTTAAACTGATAAATAGATTACACAGGGTAATTGGAAGCAGAAATGAGCAGTGAGAGTGCAGGAAAATAACCGATAGTTTGCGTTAGATCAGAGATCAGGGCGCAGTTTTGTCTCTTTGGAACTCCATCATCATGTACCTGAGTTTAATCATGAATTAGGTATAAACACAAACTTCAGACTAGCTGTGTTAAAGCAGTGCTAGCAGAGAAAATGAGTGGGGGTATTTTGGTTGGTATTGCCTATGGGAAAGGGAATTACTTACACAAGTAAAGAAGATGAGCAGCAAGTAAAAAATCCCAAGGCAAGTCAGCATGAAGAGCTCGCCTTTGTATTTTTGTAGTTTGTCCTCTTCTATTCCAGGGCAACCTAAAATGCAAAGCAAGGTGTTACATTGCCCTGGTGTTTGTAAAGTATTTTAAAACTGTTACCTTCCTGACATGCCACACAGAGCATGGGACAGTCAAAGCTCTCCACTGTACCTGTTACTTTTAATGAGACTGTGCTGCTCAGATTGCGTTCTCCGTTCTGCCCCCCCAAAGTGCACTTGTATGTCCCGCTGTTTCGGCTGGTCGCATTTTTGATCCTCAGTGAAAAGGAGGTGTCATTGGAGAGCTCCAAGGACCCCTCAGCTTCTTGTGGATGACGAGATCCCACATCAAGGACTTCCCATGTTATTCCTTCGCTGTCTCCAGCCATCTGGAAAACACAAATATATTTCTCTTCTTGGGCAACAGTGTCATCCTCAGTTTTAGGGTAAAGAAAATTTTAAAGCCGGCTTATGGCTGAAAATGCAGAGGCTGAAGAGAGGCAGGGGGGAGCACAACCTCAAATCCATTTAATATGTTCATGCTTGCAATCCAAAAGTATATGGGGTTTTGCTTAAATTGACTCTATATATAAATAGGAATTATAGACCTATTCCATAATAACTCCTTAAGCTGCCTCACCTGGGCAGCAACATGACAGAAGGCAGGGGTAGATTCTGCTCTCAGTGAGCCTATGCAGAGGCCTCGGAAGAGTTCAGACCAAGAGAGCCAGTCCATGGGGATGGAGAAGAGGCAGCAAGAGGCAGCCCTACTCAGGTGCTTAGCAGTGGCTCTGGGGACCAGAAGCGCCCAGGAGAGCGTGGCAGCAGACAGGGACGCTTCACTACTGCCTGTGCTTGCCCTGCCGGCACACCTTCTGCCATGCAGTTGCGACAATTAAACCTGCTAACCCAGCAAGTGTGCCACTGCACGAGGGCTCTGCCAAGCACAGGCTGGCATCCTCCCAGCAGCTCCGCAGCCCAGAGCTCCCTGTGGGAATGCAGCCCTGGCAACTGCACTTTCCTGTGCTAGTTTCCATGCAGCTGACCCCTGAAACCATGCTGCCTCTCCGGAGGAATGAAGGTTTCCCCCCACCCCACTTCCCTCCCTTCCACTCATGATTGGAACCAAAGAACAAAAAATTGCTTCGACTCCTTCAGATTCAGTTGCGTGAAGGTCACAAGCAGGTTCTGGTGCACTTGGGGAGCATTTGTATGTTGAATTTCTTAATTGTAACCAGAAGAGCTACATTCCTTGGCATTGCTGAGAGGCTGCTGGAGGAATGAAGTGTATTCCCAGAACAGTTTGTACTGCGGGGCGATAGGATGCACTGAAAATGACAATTGGCTGGGAGCTACAAAGAAGAGAGAAATCACTAAGTTGATTTGAAAGATGGAAGAAGGGTTTGAATTAGCCTGTGTCCATTCTTATTCATCGAAGTTGCTGCCTGGGATTCAAGGCAGCATGCCCTTCATAAGGGTTTCCCAAGTAATGAATTCAATCTTTGTGTGGACCAGCAGAGCCAGAGCCAGCTCATAAGTCCAAGGCTCAGCATTTCAGGCTGACTAATGTAAGCCAAGGCTTTTTTATTATTATTATTTTATTTTAATAGACACATTTTTGGGTCATATGTTGGTGCTTACTTTCTATCAGCATAGCTACTGCATCGGGGTATAACAGTTACGCTCTAAGTTATTAAAATTAACACAACTTTCTCATACTGAGGCTAGGAGTATCTGGTTTCCCTTTCATGTGTTTGCAGGAGGAAAGCACACTCAAGAGTCTGGAGAGAAATAAGAGTCTGATGGTCCCTTATACATTGCTATTTTTGCAGCTTAAAATGGTGTAAAACAAGCTGCAATTTGGGGAACTTTTCAGGAACTGAGGAACAAGACTAAAGCACAAGATTCCCTTAATTGACAAGATTTTTTCTCAGAAAGGTTTTGGGGTTTTTAGTGCATCAACTGAAACACAGAGCAGTAATTTCCTGGGGCTTTCCACACTTTACCCAGAAAGAGGGAAGAATCTTCCCCTTAATCCCACAGAAAATTTACCCCAGCTTCTCTTTCTTATTACACTCAGCCTCAAGCAGCTACAAGACAAGTAGTATGCATGGTGGTTTTCAGGCTGTAGGGACTTCACTGTGCTACAGGGATTTAGGTATTTTCAGGCCTTGCACATTGTCAGAGATGTGGCCAGAGGAATTCCAATACCCAGGCTGGGCTCAGCTCTGGTTACAACTAGGTCAATAGCAGTTAAGTGGATATAGTTGACCTCCCTCAGATCTAATTTTTGCCACTCTCCCTTCCCTTACCACCCCCTTCCTCAGTGAAATTTAAAACAGCCCACAGAGCAATAAAAGGAACCAGCCTGGCTGCCCTTTGCATTGCCCTAAATTGCAGATAGGAGGTCTGAGCTACACACAATAAAATTAGATTTGTTTAGGGATTTTTGGTTTTGTTTTTTCCTTTCATTTACTGGCAGCATAAATAATTGCTGTCTTGGGTGGTAAATGGTGGTGTGATTCTTGTGGCTGAGATCTGGGAATGAGAAAACACTTTGATCTTTCTGTATGCAATTGCAATCAGCACTGCTCCTGTAAGGGAGAACTCAATTAAGTCCATGCATCCCATGCCTGACCATGCACTTATTCCAAGTGAGATTTTGGGTAAATGATTTAACTTCCCTCTTTCATGGGAATAGTGAGGGATAGGATTGCTTATTGCCTCCAAAGCTTGTTAAGATGCTTGGTTGCTGTTGCAAGCACAGTGATGGTGACCCTGCAGACAAGACTGTCTGAATTTTGCCTTAGACATGCTCTGTGTAAGGCAAAGCAAAGAAACTGCACTAATCACATGCTTTTCCCCAAAACAAGAAGTTACTTTGTGGCCTCATCTGGCTCCCTCAGTTGCGGAGAAACCACTGGTGACTTGGATGGGAGTTGTGAACCTTACATTTGGGGAGGAGGAGGAGGAGGAAGGGGTGACATGTGTGGGTTTAATTCGGATTTGCATGCCTTTCTATTAAATCTCCTTGTTACTGAAGGGCAAGGGCAGGCAAGGCAGTCTGCAGGCGTGCTGTGTGCTCAGCAGTATCCCAACATTCTTTAGGCTGCAGAGACATCTGGTGGCATTTTTCCAGCCTCTGCAGGCAGTGCATCCACCCCTACTTAAAGGTCACAGCAACCTTTTCTCTGATGCCTGAACCAAGCCTTTTTCCACAGCAATCTTATCTTCTGTTATCTTACTAAAAAAAAAAAAAAAAAAAAAACCAAACCCCCCCCCCTTTTTAAAATTTTTTGCAAAGCAAAAANTTTCTCTGATGCCTGAACCAAGCCTTTTTCCACAGCAATCTTATCTTCTGTTATCTTACTAAAAAAAAAAAAATACAAAAAACCACACCCCCCTCCCTTTTAAAATTCTCTGCATAGCAAGAAAACATCCGAGCAAATTTGCAGAGTGCATCCTCATATCCCAGCTGTATAAAAGAAAGGCCATGAGATGTTCATTAAGTTCATCATTCTGCCTCTTGCTCTATTCAGAATAACCTCTTTCCCACCCCAAACCTAATTAAAATTACAAAAATGCCACTTTGCTTGCCACCTCCTGTGAATTACTTGGCAGACTCTCTCACTGGACAGATCATTCTGCAGCTCAAGCTTCTATGATAAACCAGCTCTAATTCATGCCAAGTGTCCTCCAGGTGATACCACAGCCCAAGCTAAATGCTGGGGGTTTTACCTAATTAATTCCACACAAGCTTAGAGGGATCAAAGCAAGCGCTGCCAGAGACAGCAATCCACTTGTGTAGGGACCAACTTCTTCTTTAATCAGTGAAAAAAATCTTTTCTTCCCACATTTCATTTGTGTTTCATTTCCCTTACCCCTCACTGCTGAGCAAACTGCAGCATGCCAGCTTCCCCTGCTCCCCACCTCCAAATGGAGGAGACAAGGAAGGAGGTCTTTTCCTGCTCCCGTGTTTGCTGCTAACAGCTTCACCAAAATTCAAAAGGCAAATGACAACTTGTGTGGGGACAAATACTAAATCTATTTTCATAAAAAGGGACTTGTTACCATGCAGTCTGCTGGGGGTTCATTCCTCCAGAGTTCTGCTGGGGAATAGGGACTTGCTGGAAACATAATTCTGCCTATCTGCGTAAAACTACTCATTAAGAAAAGTAAAAAAACTGTAGAAATGTGAGTTTATGTTTAATGTCACATACTTTGTCCTTCAGCAACGTCTGTGGCAGACTTTCAGAAATCACCTGGCAGAGTATCTTCAGCAGATGCTGAAGTGAGGAGATCTTCCCCTCTGTTCAGTCCCTGCTGAGACACACCCTGGAGTGCTGGGTTCAGCGCTGGGCTCCCAGGGCAAGACAGACACGGTCGTATCTGACGGAGTCTAGTGAAGGGGCACAAAGATGAATAGTAGCTTGGAGCACCTGACATGAGCAGAAGGTGGAAGAGAGAGCTCACCCTGGAGGAGACCAGGCTCAGGATTATCTTATCAGCATCGATTCAACCTGATTAACGGGGGAGACGTGAATAGAGAAACTGAAGCCACACTTCTCAGTGGCCTTCAGAGGCAAGAAAAGAGGCAATGGGCATGGACTGAAATTCAGGAAATTCCACTTAAGCAAAAGAAAAACCCTTTTTACTGTAGGGGTGGTTGAACACTGGAATGGGCTGCCCAGAGAGGGTGCGGAATCTCCCATTCCATCCTTTGAGATATTCAGGACTAAACTGGACATAGCCTTGGGGACCCAGCTCTAGTTGTAATTTTTTATTAAGTTTAATTGAAAGTTATTCTAGTTCCCAAAATCTTGGAAACACGTGGTCTAAAGAGGTTGTGATTTTCCCACATATATTCTCTAGTCAATTGACTGATTCCTATTAAGTTTCTCCTAACCCAGAGCTTTTTGATAAGAACAGTGGTGGTGATACAGTGTATATTGATTGGAAATACCACTGAGCTGATATATTTCTGTTCTCTGACTGGATGAATTATGAAAAATAGGTAGAATAATTAGGCCCCCAAACTTTAAGTGCTTTTCAGCAAATATTTCTTTTTCAGAGAACTAAACAAAAGGTGGAAGAAGGAGGAGAAACACTTTGCTCAGTTCTAGCTGGCTAGGTTTTAGCCATTGTTTTGAAAACAGCCACAGCATTACGTGGTAGTACCCTAAAAAAAGTCTATTCACCCATGCTATAATGCTTACACCCAACTAATATATTAATACTTAATTTTATCATGAACATGTGAGAGTGAGTAGTTCTCACATTAACTTGTGTTCTCTGCTCTCATTAAATACCTCTTCTCATCAGACTTTTCCCACACTAAGGTGGTACACTGTCTTCCAGGTAAACCAAGGTGCCAATATAAACCCTTTTTCCCGTAAAAGAAAATTTTTATTTCAGCAAAAATGGTTAAGGTCCAAAACTGATGTCAGTTTAAAGGTGGAACATATTAACATCAGATTATTTTCTAGTAAGGGTGAGATAATTGTAAAAATGGTTTTGTTTAAAGTTACACCAGGCATAATGGTGAAGTTGAAATTTCTGACTGTTATAGAGAGCTAAAATTCTACATACATCCAGAAGGAATTTATTTTCTGAAGCAAAATATATAGAATTCTGGCAATACCCAATAGCCAACATATAATGAAACACAACTGAACTGAAACTGCTTAATAGGTGTATTTTTCAGCACAAAAATATTTCCACATTCAATTAGTGCTAAAGGTGCATCCATATGGTTCCTATAGAGTGTCATGTAGAGATACCAAAGTTAAATGTGAAAATAACAGACATAAATTATGGGCACATGTGAGTGAACTCTGAGTGTGCTGTAAAAAGGGATGGGGGTGGGGTTCAGGGCGGAGATGAGGAAAGAAAATACAAAACCCAACCCCAAAACAACAGCAAAGGAACTGTGTGTGACACATGAGCCAGCTGGAAAAGCCCTTTGACTCACTCACACAGACTCTTTATTGTTTAGTTGGTTTGGCTTGGTTTGATTTTGTTTTAGCTAAGGGCATCCAGCCTTAGCTCATGTCAGACAAAGGAATTGTTTTGGTCATTAAATCATTTCCACTGCTCACTTCCTGTCTAAATCATCAGCGTGATGAAGCTACTTGGGGATTAATAGATGTCTGAGGAGCACTGGACTGCATTTCTTTGCATAGGTTAGAAATGCGGCTGAAGTAATTTAGCAAATATTTACCTATGCTAATATATCTATCACAGATATGCACTTTTAGCAAAAGTAGTTTCCTTTGAAGGAAGGTGCAGTCAATATGATATGTCTAAAATGTTTATTCTTATTTTGTAATATGACTTCTCCCTCTTATTCTGCCGTAATTTTATATTTTCCAAGGAAATGCTATAAAGTTAACAGATTTCTCTCCACTGAAGCACAGCCTTCTTTCCTCTTTCTCAAGATTTGTTTTAGATTAAGAAAATCTTCTGGCTATCACATGAAGAAAATAGTGTAATATCCACTGGGACTTCATTTGTATGTGTTTAAACTTGATTTTCAAACTGGATATGAAGTGATAATTATGAGGGTTTAGAAGTGGTTCTCATTTTCAATGAACTGCACAAAGAGAAACTGTTCAGTTTCCAATAGCCCTGTGAGGCAGAAAGGTAAGTAAAGTTTCAATACCCAGATTCTTGCCTTGTAGGTGGGCTGTAGAGATTCAAACCAGCATTTCCAAAGACAATTCCCAGTGCCTGGGTGCTTAGACAAAAAAGACCAAGTTTTCAGTTCTCAGCTGGCAAACTTCCACACTGCTCATATATGGGTTTATGGCATGCAGGCTGCCCAGCGCTCCTAAAAACACACCACACTTTAATACTATCATCATTATGAATGCTTTTCCATGGCCTTGTAGTGAATGGAATGAGAGCTGCACCAGGCTGGGCAAGAACTTGGTGCTCTACCTTCTCCCCAATGTTTTCAGCCAGCCTATATTTTTAAGTAAAAAGAATTTTGTCTGAGCTGACTGGCTATGGTCCTGATTCAGCACAGAACTACTTACACAGGTGACTTCCTCAATGAGAATAATTAGCTCCAATGATCAGCAGGTCAAATACATCCATGCTTTTTTTTTACAGTATGAGACCTTAGCAAAAGCAAAGGAATTGAATGCAAATCTTCTTTTTTACACCCAGTTGGATTTTGACACCAGAATATTAACTCCATTTGACAATTACTTCTCAATACAGCAGATACTTTTAAATTACAACCTTTTTTTTAGCAGATTGTAACAAACTGGCCTGGCCCTTAATTGGTCTGAGCACACAGAGGTGCCAGTGGGAAGGAGTTTGCTCACAGAACATTCACCCTGTGCAAACAGCTGCACAAGCAGCACCATAACGTTGCCACCATCATTTTTTTTTTTAAGCAATGGAAGCAGAGGTTAATTGCTAGCATTTACTTCACAGTTAAAAGTGACCTCATACAAAAGACTTCGCCTAACAGCTGCTTGAACTTTACAGCCTGAAATTTCATACAATTTGTTGGAATTACCTTTTAATTAGCCCTTTGGGGTTATATGTGGTGTTTATTGATTAATCCTTCAGTAGCTGTTTTTAAATAACAGAGTAATTACCTGTGTTGGGTAGCCCAGTCACAATCCACCATTCCCTCACTTTCCTTTGCAGTTTTGAGTGGGGACAGCAGCACAGAGCCAAAGTGTAGAGGTGGGAGAAAGATCTTCAAGCTGCTGCCCATTTAGCTAGCCCCACAAGCAGAAGTATTGTTTGTTCAGCACAAAACACTGAGCCTAGATTGCTTTTCCCCATGGGGAGTCAGGGGATTTTTAGATTTGCTGCTCTTCTTTTCCTAATATGGCTGCAACTGTGGCTTGGGCTGGTGTCACCGCCTGCCTGTCCCCACTTCCCACCTCTCTCATGGGACAAGCAAACAGAAGACTGCAGTACCATGCTTGGTGCCATCAGCCCCTGAGGGCTGTGGCAAGAGCTGACAATAGCTAGACTTTTGTTACTTTTGGTGTCAGCAGAGAAAATAAGTGCAAGGTTCTGTCATGCTGGACACAGGAAAACCATTCTTTTCCTGAGCAAAGCAGTTGGAGCAGGAAGAGCAAGGAGACCATGGAGGGAGTGGGGATTGTAGGGACAGGGCAGGGCACATGCAGTGGCAGTCTAGACTTTGACAGCATGACTGCTGCAAGTAGAAGCAGCACCAGAGAGGGCCCCCACAAAAGGCATCATCAAATATCACCCTCCTGTGCGTGTGCAGTCATTCTATGCCCAGGTGGAACTGCAAAGAGCTATGAGGCAACACAGAACTGGATTTGCAGGTTTTTCTAATACTTCTTCATCAAGGAATGGCTTTTGGCTGCTGTTTGCTGCTTGGCCCTCCCAGCTCCCACTGAACTTGGGGAGCACATGCTTCTGGAGAATCCTCACACTTCAGCCTGTTTTTGTTTTTGTTGGCTTCCAACACTGCCATGGGGTAGACTTTTCTGGGATTCAGTCAGCCTCTCTGTTTATTCCTCCCCACCCTCTACCACTTCTGCTCAACTCCTCCAGGTCCGCCCGACAGCATGGTTTGCCTTCCATGAGCTCCCTGCCCTTCCTGGACACTGTGGGAGAAAGGGAGTCTTCAATAATTAGCATGTACTGTATCTGGATGAAAAATACAGATTCTTATCCAGCTTTTGAGGCAGAAAACAAAAAATAAGTTGACTCATATTCCATATCCCATAGTAAAGTTCAACCAAAAGCATTATTCTCTCCTCTCTGTCTACCACCTATGCTTAGTTCAACGGTTTGGAAAAAGATGGTGCACTTGGTGGTTTGGCAGTCAGATGTTCAAAACGGCTTTTTTGAGGTGCAGTTGTCATCTCATCTGTAGGCAGATGCTCATTGTTGTACCAGCAATGAAATTCAGATGCATTGCAAGTTTCAACCTCAGAAGCCATATCTAATAACAAACACTGCTTGTTGTTTTACTGCAGGAAATGAGTTTAAAACTGTATGTGAACAAACTGCTGAGGAAGCCAAGGCTGTGGCTTTAGGTTCCGGCAGAGATAAATTAACAGTTTTCAACACCCATAAATAAGTTTTTTTCCTCTTCCCTTCCATTGCTCTACCATCACATGGGAAAGTAATTGAACCCTGTAACCCACAAAATCTTTATTCACAGAGAGGTTTTCCACTATTATAACAAGCAACAGAGAGTTGACTTAACAAGAGGATCAGCAGGCCTGGCCCATGATAAGGAGCAGGAGTGTATGGCTGTGAGTGGGGAATGGAGGAGAACAAAGCCTTCATTGTTTTCCCATTAATTTGGCTCGAACCCTAAGCTGAAGCTATGCACTGAGATGCAAATACACGGTGCAGTACAGCTTATCAACAGCCCTCTCTTCCACCACTGGGCAATTCTACCTCTCTAAGAAATTTCACCTTGTTAATGTTGAGCAGGACTTTCCTGCTCATTAGCTGATTGATTCCTGTAACCCCTCCTATATACAGGTGGTCAGCAGGGCTGTCCTGCTCTTGAGATAGAAACTCTGAATCCGAGCAGTCAAGATGCGATTTTTACTCCATGACTGCAAAGAGATAACTCAGAATTTCTAGCTCTCCATCTGCCTTCTGCTCACACCCTGCCCTTATGCCCACCCCACTGGTCAAATCTTCCTAAAGAATAGCAAGTACTTTTTTAGTTCTTCTATTTCAAAGAAAAAATCATCTCCTGTTTGGAGGGGATTAAACAAGAGCAACACCATTGATGTTGCAAGACTTGAATACTATTTTTTTTCTCTGAAGAAAGTCCTGGAAGACTCCTCTTTGGAGCAGTATTTGGCAAGTTGTACATGGGACATCACCTGAATTTTGATCCACAGAAACCAGCAACAATCAGATAGAAAAGCAGGCCAAGAGCAATTCAGGGAATCATGCTCAAATAGCCTATCTCCAACGACACGAAAAAGGCCTGTTCCTCATGGTCAGCTCAAAGGTTTGCAGTACTGCCTTCTCTCTGCTGCACTAACGGGAGGATTCCTCTGCAGAAGACAACCCATTTCGTACAAGACAAGCCAGTATCCGGTAGGAAAGCAAAGCAGACTACTCAAGTAACTTAGGCTTTTTTCTTACTTTATACCAAGATGCTGTCTGGTAGGAGATTGAGGAATCCTGAAGAGCTTTACATGGCAGCACTGCTTCCTCAGCACATCTCACAGCAACATCTGGGATCATCACAGAAGTCCCACGAATCAAGCGCCAAACTGCAAAGCACAGGTACACATCACCTTTAAAAGAGATTCCTTACACAATCCTTCCTGTCTTCCCAAAGCATATCCCCACAAAACAAACATGAAAGACCAGAAGGAAAAATGCAGGGCTGCTCACTTACCATTGCATAGGATGAAGAGCAGAGCATAGACTCCCAAAGACATGGCTTTTACTGCTTCGGATCACAGAGGAGCCACAGCGTGCCTCTTGGCAGGATGGACTGTGAGAGCAGAGTGAAGCTGTGACTGCTTCTAAACTGATATTTCTGAAGGCAGACTGGGGAATCCCCCAGACTTATCTTGACGTTTTGTCACAGGGAAAATCCCTACATGTATGAACCAAGGCTCCTCCCCTTAAATCTGTGAGGTCACTCCCATTTCTGCAAGCGCTTGCGCTGCTAGCAACTTACCTCCTTTTTTTCTTTTTTTCTCCCCCTCTGTATCGATCTGAACAGAGTTAAGTTTGACCAAGGGACACTGTGGATTGGTGTGAAGGTCATCAAAATCAGCACTGAGGGAATCTCTCTTGAGTGACAAAATATCAGGAGAAAGGGCTTGTCAGCTCAAAATCCTCTCTCAACCTCCTCTCTTTAGCTCTAACAGCACAGTGCCTGTGCAAAGGTTGGCCTTATGATGTGACATTTCTGAAACCACATTCAAGACCTCAGGTCACAGTGCCACAGAAACACTGACTTGGGGTTAAGGGCTAAACAGGAATTATCAGCACGGCTGAGCAAAACAAGAGGTAGAACATTATCTCTTCTTAGCATATTTTGTCATTTTCAAGAAAAACAAATATATTTGGAGTGACATAACCTTACAAATTATATGCTGGAAAATTTCATCGTGGAAAAAAGTCCAGGCAGCTCCCAGAAGAGGAACCATTTGGACATCCCCTCTAGATATCTGGAAGCGGGAGGGGAAATCCTTTCCCTGTGATCTGTGAGAGCTGTTTGTCCCTGGAGGATTTTTGAGGAAGTCCAAGGTCGATCACAGAAGCATTTACAAATCCTGAAACTGAAAGTTGTTGATGTTATTTTTGGAAAACCCTTGTGGCTGCTGTCTTTAGGCTACTGAGATCATGATGGAAAGAAGCTGTTTAGGAGAGGGGGGTGTTAAGATTTGATGGGTGGAGAATATATGGTCAGCTCGTTTTGAAAACCAGGGTTCTAGAAACCACTCCAGTCTGGGCATTCTAAATCCAAATCACCTCTAGAAAACTTTGTGAGGAGAAGTCAGTTTCACAAGTCCTCAACATGCAAAAGTCCAAGTCAGATGGGTAGATGCTGTGGGTGGGTAACACTTTTGGAAACTCCAGTCTCTTCTGTGAAGAAAGTCAGTCAGCAATTTCACTGGGGGCCTCACTGTTGAAATAGCCCACTTATTTTTAAAGCTTTTTGCTTCTGTCTTCATTGACCACAATGGTAAATATAACAGGCTCTAAGCTTTGTTTTTCTCTTTATATTTTCTGGTTTCAAGGACCAGGACCTCAATCTATTACTTAGAAAGTACAAGTGAAATATAAAACCCAGTGGATCTCTTGAGAGTGAGAGAAAATCACTTCTTTCTCCTGTATGAAATAATAGAGTCCTTGAGAAGATAGAAGTGGGGGGGAGGGAGGAGGCCGCTGAAGGAAATCTTAGAGAGAAGAGGGCTCCAGTTGATATATTTCACATCTGTTCTTCACTAAAATGACTTTTCTGCCCCCATGAGTCAGTCACACATCAAGCCCATCTCCAAGAAGGGCACTCAGCTTTCACCCAAGGGCCTCTTTCTGTGAGTCCCGCAGAGCTACGTGTTTACCCTCATAAACCCATCCAAGAGGCACAACCTTTCTCTTTCTCCCTTTTCATCATAAGGAAACCCCCATGAGCAAACCACAGCAAGCTCCTGCCTCCACTGTGGGTCAGCCCACAGCAGTCCTTCCCCTGGTGGCCTGGCCAGCAGCAGCCAGGGAGGCTGTGGCAAGCCTGAGGCTGGGGTCACAAGTTTGCCCACACAGAAGTGCACTGAAGGTGAGTGTAAAGGGCTTCAGCACTGGGAAATGTACGTGCCACACACACTTGCCAAGGTGATGTTAAAAACATTCTTCATCGGTTAGTTAAAATACAGGGCTCTTAAAAACACATGAGTTTTCCCTCCAGGATAGGCATAATTTTAAGCAAAACAGCCCTTTTTCTCCAGAAGTATTTGCAAGCTCAGCTGCTGTTCCACAGCACGCTGCGTGAAGCAGGAGAGCAAGATATAAAAAACAAAAGCTGAAACTCCCTTTGCAAGGGAAGGAGAAATAATTTGGTTTCTAAATTTTCCCTGGTAGGGATTTTTTTCTTTAGGGAAACTTTGAACTGGGCTGGACTTTCCATCCTAACTTTTAATACCTTTTCTTTGGTTTCAAAGATCAAGTCTATTGTCTGCAGAGCCCTGGAACCTGCTTCGAGTTTCACGGAGCAGTGGAAGCAAAGGGAGCTCTGCAGCACAGGTCTGGGTGTGGGAGTGAAGAGGTCTGATTGCCTGTCAGCCTTCTCCATGAGAAACAGATCCACATCTTTTAGGGTCCTCACCAACTGCAGGAGCTGCACACTTACGTGAATAAGTGGAAGTTTATCATTAAATGTGTTGTTCTGTGGACCTAAGGAGACCTGCTTTTGTACAGTGTGTCCTGTTGCCTTTTGCTCTCCTTCCCTTGCCTGCAGCACTCACTACAGCAGCCGTGAGCCCTTGATCTCACTGAGGAGGAAGCAGCATCTGCTCTGGTGAGGCCAGAACCGCACACGTGATGACTGACATTAGCAAGCAGTGTGTAAAACTGCTGCGTTCTGCCTACCTTTCCCTTAGCAAGGGCACTCATTTGGATCTTCATCTTAGACCCAGCTGCTGATTTTCATAAATTTCATAGGCGCTTAATTCTCTTTGAGCCTCGATCCCTCTGTCAGTTTGATAGAAAGCAGGTTCAGAACATACTGGCTGACAGACAGCCAGATGGCATGATCACAGAAATTTCATTCTCTGTGGGAAATGAGGCTAGAAGCACAAGGATGTGGGACGGATTCATAGGATAAGGTTAAAAAGTCAAGACTGTATATTTCTCTCAGTGTTGATAGAGCCTTGAAAATGCTGTTCATGGACTTGTATCCTGTTTCCTTGAACCAGGTAGGTACTACATCCCTCAGATACTTGTGTAGCAGAGTCTTCCTGATTTCTCACTCCAGTGTGTGGCTGCAAAATATGTAAGAATGCTTATTTCATGTATTTTCCCCGAGTGTGAGCATTCATCAGGAAGCACAGCATTTAAGAAAAAACAAAAACCTGAGGTCTCTACAAGGAATACAGAGCTCTCCACAATGAAGGTTTAAAGGTTAAGACAAAGGTGTCAAAACAACATTTAGCATTTTTGTCTAGGCACAGATTCTTCTGTATTTGGAATATGATTATCAAATATAAATTGTTCCACTGCTTTCAAGTTCCCGCTGTGAATAAGGTCTATCCATATGCGCCGTGTCTGTTCTAAAGCCTCTAGTGAGGGGTTTTTTATTTATTATTATTAATCTCCTGTGCAGCAGTAAAAATTGCCTGCTTCAGTTCAGCTAGCAAAACTGGAAGTCTTTTGCTGTATGTTTTAGTAGACAACTGTTTTTTAAATAATATACTGTGTGTAACATTGCAATGCCAGCTGAAGGAACAGTGACAGAAGAATCCACAGCCACAAAAGCAGAGCAGTCATGAATTTTAGGGGCCCAGCAGAGCTGCAGCCACAGCGTTTATTTTCCTGTCATGCCTTGATCTTGACACAGCCCACACCAACAAGTAAAAGCAACTGAGACTTTCCAGGCTGCAGCTAATGAGAGGTATGAAGATTACTCACAAACTGGAGTGAGGAAAGTTTAAGGACAAGTTCTCTTCTCTGCCCCTTTATGGCAGATGTTGGGTCAGGGACTGCCTTTGCTATTTAAACAGCGAGGATCCAGCAATACTGAGAAACCAAAATACTGGAACTGTAACCTGGCGGGGAGCACAGAGCTTTGTACTACAGACCATCGGCTGCTGCCAGATCAATAAATAACACCCAATTAATTATACACAAACAGCCAGTCCTCTGAAATGCCTGGACTTTGGAGTGAGCCTTTGAGATGTGCCAGCCCTTTTTGTCGAATTAGGAATTAAGCATACTCATGTAGAAATTGAAGTGTGACCCAAAGAACAGATCCAAAACAGAGGCATCCAAAATCAGAAACCTCTTTAGATGCTGTTGGTCTGGGAGTTTAGGAGTTGCCTTTAAGCAAGAAGGGAGCAAGAGATTATCTCAAGTCTCTACATACAACTGTAAGAATTAGGATAAGGCTGTACTGAAGCTGCACCTAGACGAGCATCTTCTCTGCAGCAGCAGGCAGTAGCCAGGCAGCCCAAGGTGCTGTATTCAAACTGCAGTATCCACTGGAGATACACATTGAAATGTCATTTTTAACAGGGCCCTGGATCCTCTTTTTTCATCAATTTGGTAGATGGTGCTTGTCTCAGCAGGCCTGGGGACATCTTGGGCAGAAATCTTTGCAGATTTCAGCATACTCTACATTGCTTGCGCTACATCTGGGGTCATCCATGCTGTCTTCTCCAGAAGGTAAAGAGCAGATTATTGCTCTGACATTTCTACTCAGTTCTGCAGCAGTAGTCTCCATATAGTCCCTGCATTGCAGAGGTCCTTCTTGGATCTTGCATCTCCTTTCTACACCCAGCCGGGCATTGTTTTACTAAAGGTCTAAAGTTCAGCATATGTGCCCCCAAATCATGCTGGTGCTCCCCTCTCTTTTCTCTTGTCTGTACAACCTCCCTAGACACATTCTATGGGACCTCTTACACTGGAAGAAGTCAAGGATCCCAGTAGGTCACCTTGTACTCCTAGCTGATTCCATGGTCCACGGGGAATGCAGGTCAGGAGCTCCTCCTGGGAGCAGCCTGTTCTGACAGCAAGCCTTACAGGATGCCCTGACCATTGCATGCCATCCAGGGACCCAGCCATGTACACACACCAACTGTGCCAAGCTGTGGCCCCTCTCCTGGCGCCTTCCAGATCTCTTGTTTGGTTTTTTTTTAATACCTTCCCCATCTGCGGTCCCACTGAGTCATGGGATTTCCTGATCAACTTCCCCCACCATCCCCAGCAGAAGAAAGAGGAAACTTGGTGAAGAGTCCTGGTGACCACGGTGCCTATATCCATTCCCTTTTCCTCTGAAGTCTCCTAGCACAGCACCAGTGACAACTGTCCACTGGCTCCTCAGATGCCTTCAGGATGGGGTGCATCCTCCTCTGGTTCCCTATCTGTACATTCCTGATCTTTTGACATTAATCTTCCTTTCTTCTCTCCTTTGCTGTCTTTCATGATCATTTGGCTTTCTCCAGGCCTTTCAAAGAGCACGAGATCAGTGCAGGCATGCACTGACACCTCAACAGAATACTCATCTAGCCTGAAAAGAGTTAAGGCAAGTCACCCCTACTATGTGTAATAACTTTGTGCCTTCACCAAATTGTCTTCCCACCATATGCCCTCTTTTTCAGTTCATTTATAAATAGGTTAAACAGCAGGAGCCCAAGAACAAAACCCCCTCAAGCATCACTAGAGACCTCCCTCAATGGACAATGGCCATTTACCCTCCCTTTTATTCACGTGAAGATTTTTTCTGTTGTCCCATGGTGCCTTAATTTCTTTCAGACTCCTTACTGATGGACCTTTAGGGCTTCAGAAATTGTTGCTGGGTTTCGATATGGATGACCTTGTTGTGGTTTTCATTTAACTTGCCAAAGTTTATGATCCTTTATATTTTCCATTCTTGGACACAACTTCTATTTCGTGAAGAAAGTCTTCTGCTTCTAATAAATTCCTTTATCCTGCTGTTAACTGTGTCAGCTTTTCTTTTTCAAAGTCTTTGTCCATACGCAGAGAGAGAAAATGTACTCCTACATGCTATGTTTAAATAGCCACAAGGCAAACTTTTTAGCCTTCAGGCATCCATTTTAGCTTATTTTTAACAAAGTTCCTTGCAATGTAATTCTATTCAGTTTGGGCTTTTTGTTTGTTTGTTTGTTTTGTTCCTAAGTATGTTGAGCAGGAGCATTTTGAACCAGGTTCTGCATATTGCTCTGGACTAGTATAAAAGTTCCATCTTCTTTTCTATGCTCTTTCATGCAGAAACAATATTTTCATTTTATGCAGCATCAATTGCCTGTGTGACATTTATCCAATATACAAGTAGGAAATTGATACCTGCTGCTGTTGTTGCATTTCTTGCTCTGTCAGCAATTCCGAACTCCCTCCACATGTAATAGATACAGACGTTTGATTTAATACTGATATGATATGGCATATTTCTGACTTAGGCCAGGAATGTCAGGCTATATAGGTTTTGAGCTGCTTGTAAACAAAATTAGCATGTTACTTTGATTTGGCACAAAGGTTTCTCTAATATATGTTACCACGTCTCTATTACTTCTGCCTGCTCTGTCTCTTTTTTATGCTTTGTACCCCAATTCTAAAGCATATGATCGATTGCCTTCTTCCCATCAAGTTTCTGTTTAAACATATCTTGTTTGTTAGACCTCTAGCTTTCGTTTAAAAAAGCATCTTTTCTTTTTCTCTTGCAATACTATGAGATCCTTCTTGTTTGATTATTCTTCATTCTCCCTTTTAAAGTTTGAACAAATTATTGTTACTCAGAGGAGGATAAAGTTTTCCTGACTTCCTGCTCTGGATATGTGCCATCCTGAATCATGTTTTAGCACTTGTCAGCTTCTCCCTTCCTTCAATCTAAAAAAAAATCTGCTAATATCTTTTTAGGTGCCACCACTGGTTTTATTTTAGTTTACCTGAATCTGACTCATGCATAATGAAAGTTTTTCCTTCTTCTGACAAGTTCAAATCCTTTGTCTTCAGCTAGTTCCTAGCCAGTCATTGACAGCTTGTCTCTGCTTCTCCCAGTTCAGCTCTGCTCATGGTATTGGAGGCATTTCAGATGAAGCTACTGTGGAACTCCTGGCCTCCAAATTATCATCTGACTGCACCCATTTTGACCCCAAAACTGTCTCCTCCCTTCTTGAGGCCTTTGCTCCATACACTGTGTCTGGAGATTCTCTCAAGCCTCCTCCAATAGCCTGCCCAGATTTTCCACATCATCCAGCAAGCAGGTATTGCATCCAACAGTCTAATCACCGTGCAGTTCTTTCTGGTATCACAAAACCACATGGATGTATGCTTGATAGAGCATCAGGGGTCCTCCACTACTGTATCTTCCTGAAAACTCACTGCAAAAGTGAATGTGACCTCAAGGTTTCAGATCATTTCTGTCCCTCCTCCAGATAAGACTGCCACTCACAGAGCCTTCCCCCACCTCAGCAGCTTGGGATCAGCCTGGAGATAGGTCTGTTGAGTGATGATCCTGAAGAGATTGTCAGTGCCTCTGTGTGTTACCCTGAAATCTTTTCATTCAGGTGTCATGGCCTAAAGGACCGGGATGTTGGGCTAATTGCACTGGATGTACACTGCCATTGCCTGCCCACGGAAATGATTCACAGTGGTCAGTGGAACAAACTGAGAGCTCCTTGCCCACTCATTCTGTAAACAGCCACTGCTGATTTACATTAGAAAGGATCTGATGGGCTCCGTACCCAGCTCCAGGCGCAGATCCCTGAGGGAGGAGCCATTCAAATGCCTAAACGAAGGAGACAGGCAAAACGCCTCCTCTGGCAGATCTCCTTTTATGTCACCCAGCAGCTCTGGTCTGGACTTGCTGTGACCCCATGGTGAGTCTTTGGTTTCTCTCTTATTCTTTGTCTGACATCCAGAGAGGAAAAGTGCAAAGGATGCAGGAATATACTGCTACATTGCTTTGCCCACTGGTACATTTTGGATCTTCATTTTTTTAGCTTAGAAGGACATTCTTACAAACATTTTCATTCAACTGCCCCGAGCAGAAGGAGTCCTGATTCACCCTGAGCATTTCTGATTCCACAGGAGTCAGAAATGGTGACTTGGAAACAAGGGACCTTACACTATTAACACTGCTGGGGTTGAAGTATGCTCATTTCTTTTGGTTACATTTTTTCTATATACTGACAGTTGCTCCTTCATTCTGTTTTAGCTTTCAAAGAAAAGATCTACTGCCTGAGAGCTCCACACTCGTGGAAGAAAACAAAACCCAGCAAAATGTAGAGCAGCAACACCCAACAAAGACTGTGAAGCACCATGTGTGTAGTTGCCGCTGGAACAGCAGCTTCGTGGGAGGTAGCCTAGAATGGAGCCTAGCTTGCCTGGAGGTGAGGGACAAGGACATCTAGACAAGGGAGCACACTCATGAGAGTCCCCAAGAAGTCTCTGGAAACCACTTTCTTCAAAATAGTAGGACACTCTCCCAAACATTCAGCTCCTACAGACTCCCTCATTCCTTCAGCCTAGGGCTCTGCTCACAAGCTGTCATCAGCAAAACTATTGCAACCCTGCTGATGCACATAAGGGGTGGAAAGGGGAAGCACTGTTTCTTGAGGGGGAGGCTGAGGAAACAGGTGACGACATGTCGTGGGAGGATGAGCAGTGAGAAATGGAGAAATGAAAAATGGAAAGTTTTCACTAGAGCTGTGACAAATGCAACTGCTCTAATAGAACTAGACAGCAGAGTGGTTAGAGACGACGGCCTTTTAGAAGAGGAAGGAGTGACAAATATGTGAAGATACTAAAGTGGCCTATGTCCTGAGAGCCCTGACTCTCAGGGTCTGAGGGTTCATGCTGAGGTGATTTATGAAGCTCCTGGTCCAAGTTGCTCACCCATTACCACAGGTTGTTGCCCTGTCACTGACTTGTCAGAAGTAGTGATGTGCCCACACCATAGGCACCAGACTGATATATTGATATAACTGAGATGTCTGTGGCTAATTCAGTTTACTAGGAGGTGGATTGTGGTGGCCAAGGCAGCTTCTTCTTGATCCCTATCAGGTTTAGTTGAATAGGTGACCAGCTGAGACCAGAAACCTCCTGAGACACCACAGCCTAACCAGACTAGCACCAAAACTGGCCAAGAGATCACCAAAGAGCCTTGAAACCAATTTATCCAATTTTTTTGTCTTTAGACCTCATTTTCTCTGCTTTTCACTAACTCCTTTGTTGCCCCCTAGCTTGCAGAAGGCATTGGAGAAGGTTTTCAGAAACCCTGTAAGCTTGTTCTTCAGGTGTCTCCTTTGCTCTAGGGAGCTGAATGCCAGACTAACTGGTACAAGTGGGAAGTGACCCCATGACATGGTTCAGAGAAGAGCACTGGTAGTTTTATAGAGTGGCTGTCAGGGTGCAACAGGGGGTGGGTGGGGAGAAATCCCAGGGTGTAGCAGCAGGGTAGCCTGAGGAGATGCAGCCCCAGCCCGAGGCATCCAGCATCTCCATGGGCATGCTAATGGACCTGTGGCCAGGCAGGGAAGAGCTGTGGGGAGCTGGAGACAGTCCTGCTGTGACATTCCTGGGACGGAGATTCACAGTTCAGGGTCCTGGTCCCTGGTCATGGTGGAGTAGAGCCCTGGAGGAGCTAAAATGGGGTCCTGGTCCCTGCTCAGTGTTTGGGGAGCCCCAGGGCAGTTGGAGCACAAGCAGGGCTGGTGGTGCCCTTGTGATCCTGACAATGTCATTGGCCAAATCTGACACTTTTGATCATCTCTGCTCATATTAAGGAACTGGAGAAAAACCTACTCCAGCAAACGAGTTGCAAAACTAAGCCTAATTACCTGTAATCAAATTCCTCGTTGTTACCACGGTCATGTTCTCTGAATACCCACAGAGCAAATGACCACTTCAGAGGATAAAAAGATGCCAGCCTTACACCTGGTGCCATCTTTAGACTGCTTCTGGAAATTTGCTTTTCCTCTGACTACAGCAATCCCTGCATGTGCTTGGAGGAGCAGATAATAAATGGCAAATAATCCCATGAGAATCACAACTAATGGCTGGTGCTCAGTGAGATAATCACCCATTTAATAAAGGGTGAGCTTCTACCTCTGCACTTCCATGGGGAGCATTAATGCATTCTTTTCCCTTCCTTAGCCTTTTATTTCCACAAAACTGGTAGGAGCTCAATGTTTTTGAAACCACTTTTCCTCTATTAATCTTAGCTGAAATTGCCCAATGGATTCAGAAGTTATTAGGAATAGCTAGTTGGTTGTACAATGTTGACAGAGACAGACACAAAGCATTATCCTGTTAAGAAACCACTTGAGTTTATAAAAACACAGATTTTTAAATCACATTAAAATCAGGGAAATGGGGTGCTAGTCTGAGGATTATGTTTCATTTCTGCCCAAGTCTGCCTCACTAACAGCCTGAGAAGGTAAAGGAGCTCAGAAGGAAGGGGCCATTTCTTAGACCTCATGCCTTGATGCTCTTCTCTGGGAAGGAGTGATGGAAGAGTCAGGATTTGGCAGGACTTGCATAAATATTCTTTGAAGACAGAGGGTTTTGCTTTGCACATCCAATTCTAGATCTTTCAAAGCTACAATTATCATCTTTCTCTTCTCCAACATTTTATAAATTAAATCCCCTCTAATTCTGTCCCTTTTTCCCTTCTTTTACTTTGAGACTTGAATGTGCAGAGGTTGCTGCTCTTATTCATGTTGAGCTTCTCAATAGCAAAAAAGCCTTATTGTTTGAAGAAAGTATTTGTTTCTCTGGCAAGTTCAAGGTTTAGATATAAACATTTGTGAGTAATTTCTCCTTAGGACTATTTCAAATGTAATGAGATCTACATTTTATATTGATTTGAGTTTTGGTTTGCTTGCTCATGCATTTTTGAGAAAGAACAGATGCTGCTTGAATGAGGCAGATTAAATACACTCTAGAGAGCACACCTGAGCCAAAGGTCAATCTTCCTCAGCAAATCAGCCAAACAAACTGCTCCATAAGTTCTCAGTTTTGGTAATGAAGGCTTATAAAATGAACTGTAAAGTAATTATATTTCTTTCTATTTAAATTTTACAAACTACTGAAATACAAGTTTTGAAAATTTTTACTTTGGTGGCCTCTGGAGGATAGCAGCTGGTTTTCTACATACAGTACTGTATAATTTGGAAAATTCCAGGTTGTCCAATAAATTGGTCTGGCAGCTTTCAATGCAGAATTACAAGTTGAGTGGTTTTCACTACCAGCCATGCCTACAGTTCTGCCCTTCTAAGAAGTCCATTTCTCACAAAGATTCTTTCCAATTAAAGTCTGAAGTGGCTTTGTCATATCTGTGGGCCACCGTACTTTTATTGTAAAACACCTCATTTAACTAATCTCATTGCCATTGGCTTTAAAATTATGGTGTTCATGACAAGGACAAGAGCTCTCTTTCTTCCTTGGGAGGCTTGGTTACCTCAGGGAGTTGTGCCAATTATGTCAGTAAAAAAACCCTCCCTTCGTAACGCTCCATGCTGGCCCTGAGCAGAGTAGTAAAAACAGATTGGTGAAATGAAAGCTGTGATCTGAAGCTGTGTATGGCTAGGAGGAATTACTGAAAAGCTCCTTGTGTTCCCTCCTCGTCCTCTGAATCGGTCTGGGTGTTGCAGTTTACTCTGTGTATTTCAACAGCAGAAGAGAAACCAACTTCTCACAAGCATTCAAAATGACAAAGCCACCTAACAAGCAGTAGATGTTATTTGTGATGAGCTCTCCTTACAGATTATTCCGTAAACTGTATCCTAAACTAAAAGCTCTAGTTTGTTTATTTTCAGAAAGGGAATGGGGAGTTTGAGAGGGATGAAGGGCGAAAGAAAATGAAATACTTTTTTTTTTCAGGAAGAGTTTTGTTGCTATTCATCCAAAGATTGAGCAACAGTTAGCTAGTCAGTGTGAGTGGTTTTCTTAAATGAACATGGGGAATTACAAGTCACAGGAAGCCTGGCCGTATTTCCAGGAGAGTACAGAGTATTTGTCTACAGCGGTTGGTGAAAATGTCAACTTCCCTCAGCAAAAAAGCAGAATTACATGAATTTAAAAATATCACAAATATTTCACAAATATACATAGCTACATATGCCATGACTGAGACATTTTTACTGGTGGTGGAAGCTGAATGTTTATATTATAAATTATTCTTGATGGTTCTGAGTGATAAATGTCCATAGAAAGGGATCCTAGCTGGCAGAATTCTGAGTCTGCTCTGAAAAGCATATTCAGCCTGAAGAAATTGATGGAACTAATATTTTTCATAAGCCCTTGGTTTTCTACTTTTATCTACAGTTTCTCAATACAGATCTGTAATATTTTTCCCATGCATTTGGAAAATGTGAATTTCTCCTAAAGTGACTTCCTAACTTTTTTGACCACCACCTCACCCTCATTACTTATCTGTCCTGATATTTTACCTTTCTAAAGTTTTGAGTCAAGGAGTTACCTTGGTGAAATGTCTGGTCAAGCACTTATGGACTACAAAAGCTCATGTTAGGAGCTCTTTTTCAAGTAAAGATTATTAAAAATGGACAGAAGAGAGAGCAGTGAGAATAATGTTGGGATCTTCGTCAAAATTCTGTTTAGTTTCTGTTTTCCAATTAGTCTGGGAATAAAATAGAATAAAATAAAGAAGTGAATAAACTGATTTTGTTTCAGAGGTAAGAGTTTTATTGTCCAGTGTAGAAGTGGATATCTACATATATAAAAGAAGAATTGGGAATGTACACCTGTTGTTAAACCTTCACTGGGACTTTATTTTCCACCAGTTTTCATCTCCACATTTCGTTTCCTTCCTGGTCCTGTGTAACTCTGTATGACCAAAACCAATGATATGTGAGCTGTTTGGTTTGAAGAAAAAAAAAGGGGAGGATGGGATGGGATGGGATGGGATGGGATGGGATGGGATGGGATGGGATGGGATGGCATGGGGGTCCTAGCTCCTGGATATCCACCAGCAAAGCAGCCCAGCAGCACCACCTTTAGCCTTGGCACAGCATCCCCTGCACTTGTCACTCCTGAGTTAGTTGGTTTAGTTTTAGTCCTGGTTAATTGAAGAGGACGGAGCTGTGCTTCCATCTTCAAAGGTCAAGATCACTGACAGGTGCAAATGGTCTCTTTGCAGACCCTGATGAAAGTAAGGCTATAGGCTGCCTTGCATTCTCCACAAATCCACATAGAGGTAGACAATTTGTTGGAAACACACCTCTATTATTTTTAGACTTTGAATTTGGGGTTTTTCTGGGCGTTTTGTTGGGTTTTTTTGTACTGGAAAGGGACAAGGTGATGGGAGGTATCTGGGTATGTTGGAGGATTCCTTCTGCTTTAAGCAGAAAGGAAAAAAAGACATGCAGAACTTCTGTTTTGACGAACTGACTCTAGGTGGCAACAACACCCTGTGTAGCCTTACTAGAGGCTAGTCAGGCAAAGACTAATGCTGCTTACAGAGGAAAAAAAAATTATAGTATTTTCAGTACTGCTTCTAGAAAATTTTACAGTTGATTACACCAGCTGCTCATTGCTAGAAACATTTCCAGATTTTGCCAGATTTTTCATTGTAGTAGAGGACTTGGTTTTCAACACGTATTTTGAATAAGATGCTGCGTGTTTCATTTTGTAGCCATAATACTGCAGGTGTGCAGAGGAAAATTAGCAAATTATTCTCTTTTTGTTATCTTGCTTGGATAGGCATCTCAGGAAGTATGTGTATCATCCTGTAATGATGCTTGTAAAAACTGCACAGATGGATATGTACAACTGCAGTTCTGTAACATTCACTGAGGATGTTCCTGAAATGCCACTTCACCACCTCATCAAGAAGACAGTCACACAGATACCTATGAAATGCTTGACACATATTTTGTGTAAAACACTGTATTATCTGCCAAGAGATTTGTAATGCCCTATGTCATTCCATCTTCACTACATATCCAGCCTCCTGGGCTTAGGAGTAGCTAAGCAAGCCCTTGAACAACATAAAAATTTTTACAAGTATGATGGCCTGCAGCATTATCACATTTTTCTCCAAAGTCAGCTTAACTCCACTGACCTAGGAATATTTAAATCTGTTATTGATGTGTTCAGAGGCAAAGGGAGAAAGCAGAGAAAAGGATATTAGCTTTGATTATCCCTTGCAGAAAAAAACCTGTCATTGTAACCACTCTATATACTAATAATGACCATAGAAAATCTTTCAAGTGTGATTACAACATGCTTGTAGATTGTAGCAGGCCAAAGTGTCTGATGGCACCTACAGGATACGATAAACTTCTTTATTACTCTGTCAAAGTGACAAAGCTGTAAACCCCTGTGATTAAATCAGATTGTTTGTGTAATTGAACCATTCACCTACATGTTGTCAATTAATCTCCTCTGGAGCTGCCTCCAGTATTTCAATCCTCTAAGCTGCTTTCAAAGATAGGAACTGTCCTTTAAAATGTTAAAATGCATCTCCTGGAAGCAATTTCTTCCTTTATTACCAAAGTGTGGAATTTCCCTTTAAATTATACTGAATCAGATTTCTAGATTCACAGTATTCTAAGTCAATATCTTATAATACTCTATAACCCTGTAGGCTGATTTTTTTAAAAATATATATTTGTAAATGAATCAGAATTTATTCTTACTAGAAATATTATATACATATATATATATATAAAATGATATCTAGGATAAAAGTGCCCTAAAAGGGAAAAAACAGAACACACTAATCCTTTCATGTTCTTTATGTCAAGGTACTTTGTGTAATGCCTGTTTTTATTAGTTTTTCTTCCTTTCAATTAAGCAGCAATTTTATTATACATTTTTTCAAAGAGTGGGAACATGATGGCAAAAGTGGTGGAAATGCAATCAGAAAAATAGGTTATGTCTACAACATACTGTCCCTTCTCCTGTTTCCTACTTCTTTCTCTTTCAAGGTGTCACCATTTTTTACATACCTGGCATATAAGGCTGAAATGAAGAGTGGTGTATTAGGACTAACATGTTTTTCTGCCACCAGCTAGGCTCTTTGGAAGCTTAGGAAGTGTACTGTCAAAGCCAGCTAGCCCTACAGCAAAAATGGGGGAATCTGTTGCTTGCTGAGAGCCCAGTGGGTTTCCAGCTGGAGCTGGGTAGGACATATGCCACAGTTTCCAGCTGGAGCTGGGTAGGACATATGCCACAGTCTTACCCAGTATTGATACAGGCAGAATCAATGTGACTGCAGTGACTACAGGCAGTGAGAATTCAAGTGTAGGAACCGATAGGTATTAAATCATGTGTTCTCTAACTCTTCAGTATAAAATTGTGCAGGGGTCTGTTTCACCATTCCTTTACCCTATGGGCATCCCTCCACCTTGGTTGTCATCCACATCAGTGAAACCTTCCCGCTGATGATTGAAATGTTCCCTGAAACTTGCGAACCAGCGCAGTAATCAAAGCTTATAATCCACCTAAGCTAAAAATGCCATGCGTGAAGTCATAAAAAATAGCCTTGTCTCTCCAACCAGCCAGTGAAACATCAAACCCATAAGTGATATGTCAAATGCCAAATTATGTTTTAAGGTGAGGCATCCTATAAAAAATAGTTTCCAGAACTTCCGGTTGTTTGTTGTAGCTTGTTGGGTTTTTTCTCAAATGAGGTCAGACATTACTTTGTCTAGATTAAAGCATTCTATTTTCTAAATGAAACTGTTTCACATTTACAATGCAACAGTTTGGGTGCAATATGGAATGTCATTCTCTATCAGCAGTTCCAGAGAATCTACAGGGGAAAAAATACAAGATTCAAAACAAAACCAAATGTCCACATGTCTCGTAAGTGTAGATTCCTTATTTTTGATCCGCCTAAAGGAAGCCACCCCATTCCCTGTTTATTCTCAACAGCTGTATCCATTTCTAAATAAGTTTTGTTTGGCAAAAGAGTTATCACTTTTTCAGAAGTTTGCCTTCTACCAGGTTTACCCAAATTTTATTTGGTAGAGCACCACCAGCATGGAATAGAATAGCAATGGCTGTGGCACAAGTTCCAGGACATATTTGGCTGTTTGTGCGTGGTTCTATTTCAAACAGCTATTCTCCTCTGCTTTCCACATTGCAAGTCTCCACTGTGATTTACAATCCTAAATACAACCCTAGTTACTGAAGATGAAAGTAAAACCTCTCTATGACTGATCTATACTAAACTCTCACCACAAGCCGTAGAAGAGTGAAGACCTAAGCCAGTCTCAGATTTTTATTGATTATACAAATAAAAGCAGATTTAATGTTTTGTGCTTATTGGGCGAATTGGAGTGAAGCAAAACTCCAAATTAAATATAGATTGTACCAGTTGACTTATTTCAATGACAAATAATATTTGAAAACTTTTTTTCCCCAATGAAAGCCTATCTTCCTGAATTGCTTCCCTTTTGCTCAAGTTCCCTTCAAATCCTGGAATTACTTTCTCTTCAAAAAATTTTATTCTGGTTTCATTTTTCACTTTGACTCTCCAATAGACTTTTACCATATGATAATTTAAGCTCTGGGGTTTTGGATTTTATCTACAAGGCAAGCAACATTTCACATGTGGTTTATATTTATTATACTCAAAATTAGTTTTAGGACAGTAATCATTAATTAATGGTAAATCATTGATTCAGATATTGAAGCTACTATTGAGGCTTACAGATCTTAGTGATGTGGGAACATTAATTCAACTTATTCTGCCTGCAGTGGCCTTCTTACTGTATGCATCATTAATTTCTTTATGTGCAGTTAACCAACAAACAAGAAAATAATATATTCAAAGTAAAGAGGAAGTTGAAAGTAAAAGCTATAGTGTCTTCCTTTGGCTTCTCATTTTTTCAGGCTTTAAACCTAGAAGCTGCAGTGTTTTGTTTTCTTGGTTTGGTTTTCTTGGTTTGATTTTTTCAAACTTTATAGAATCACAGAATCAACAAGGCTGGAAACGAGCTTTGAGATCATCGAGTCCAACCTGTGACCTAACATAATGTGAATGTTATCACTGTTATGCCACTGATCAACACAGAATCACATCCCAGAGAAAGCTGAGCTACTATTAGATTGCTGTTTTCTTCCTTACTGTTGCTTGGGGCAGGGGCGGGGTATGTAATGGTTCATCAACATTTATATGAAAATTTGTCCTGACTCTGAAAAACAACAAAAAAGAACAAAACATTATATAGGTAGTGTTGATGGCAAAAGACTATTGAAATGCAATTGTTACAGTTCTCTGCAGTTGCTTTAGCCATGCCATCACATCTTATGATATGAATGGGAAATGTGAAGGGGAACAGCCATTGCTGGTATCAAATTGCTGCACAGACTCCATCTGTGAACCAGCAATTGGGGTTTTTTATATAAGGCAAGAAAAATGCGCACATTTTAATCTGTTGAAGTGTAGTACAGTTTGGTGAATCTACTTGAACCATTCAGACCTCTCTAACACACAAATAACCACTGAAAAGACTGTGATTCCCATGTACTAAACAGAGAGCTTGAGCCTGAAGATTTGTTTGGATGACGTAGCTTATAAACAAGTGAGAAGGTGTCATGGTTTAGGAATGTATTCTCCAATTTAGTGTTCCCACTAAAACCACGCTGCCGCTCACTCCCCCTTCCCCTGCCTCCGAATGAGAGCACGGAAGGCAAAGATCATGGGTTGAGGTAAGGAAAATTTACTGGAAACAGCAATGAAATAAGAAAACAAACACTAACAGCAATGGTATTAATAACAAAAGCTTCAATAAAAAGGAACTATTTACATGGAAAACCACAATAAATACTGACCGACTCTTCCTAACCACGTTTCTCACCCAACAGGAAAAGGATGCCCTTCTCCTTGGAAGCACAAGAGATTCCCTTTCCCCAGTCCCTGGCAATGATGTGAGGTGGTACCAAACAATATTAGGGGCTGGCCATGCCCCCTCTCCAGGCTACTGAAAAAAGTTAACCCTGTTCTGGCTGAAACTAGGACAGAATGTCACAGGTGTAGTAGAGCTCTGTACTGCATCATAACTCACTAGCAAATTTAAGCATAACTCCGGTTCATATATAAGTAAATCTCTGTGAGGTAGAAGTAGTTTTCATTTGGCTGAACATCTTGGGATATGAGTGTTCTTGTCACATTGTCATATTTCCCAAGATATATGAAGTCCCTACTCTTTTTGCCAGGCACATTTAGCATGTTGTTGTACTGAGTATGAAAAATATATATCTAAAATGGGTGCATCTTTATTATTATGGGGAAAAAAACTCTCTTAATGTCTCCAGTTTGGAGTTTCGTGTTACTAATGACTGCAATGCCTGAAGTGAAAATTTCACTGACTGGGGATTGTAACATATTTTTAAAAATGGAAACATTCTGCCTCTGAAGAACCTAGGTTCTGTTGGTTTTCACCTAGTAAGTTTGCATCTGTTTGAAGAAACACTAATGGGTCACATATTCAATGCACCCCTCAGCTGGGTTCAGTATGCACCACACAGCAAGTTACTAGCAGCAATAATCAAGAGGTTTTCAAACTGGAATGAGAGGGTACTTTGCAGGACTACTTAGATCATGGATCATATAAATACAGATCTACACTTGTCACATGGATGTGTCTTTTGATATCTGAGTGCCTGAAGGGAATGAGTTTAATGCAAATGAGTTTAAAAAGAACATTTTGCAGTTTCGCAGCAGTGTTGTCCTCGGCAAACTGTGGAAAAAGAAACACCCAAGTGTGCAGTTGGAGAGGATGCTCACTCAGGCAAACAAATGGGTGACTGTGGCTGTGGGACATTACTTCTTCCTGGATAAAAAAAAAGAATCTGCATCTCAAATGAGAACTAGTATCATTTGTTGTCATAGCTTCTCGTTTAACTATCAGCAATAAATGCATCAGAAGCAGCTTCAAGAAATTCAATAATTTGCCTAAAGATGAGTTTCTGTTAATGATTCTTTCCCTGTCCCTCTGGCTTTATGACAGGCTTATGCATTGAAATATTAACGTTTTTATCCCTTTACACATTTTACACAATCTAGTCCTTTCTTCAAATTTAATCTCATGTAACAGTGAATGCTTTCACTTTAATAGCTAGCATTTCCTTTCATCACTTTCAAATTTATATCTTTTTAATTTCACTGGATGAACTCTTGTTCTTAAATTATGAAAAAAAAGTGCCTAAAAATGCAGGATTTATCTCTTTTGTGCCATTCATTACTTTCTATAAAGCTCTATCATGTCCTTTCTGCATGCCACCCAGATAGAAAATTTTCTCTCTCAGCCTCTAATCATTTGCATTGCCTGTCTTCAGATGATCTCTGTGTCTTCTGTATCTATTTTGCAGTTGAGTTCCCAGAACTGAAGAAAATACTCATGGCGTATCAAATAACCAAACTTTGGGAATCAGAACATTTCCAGACTGATTTTTAATTTCCCACTAGAGTTTTGTGATGTCCGCTGAGCTTCCCACAGTAATGCCAAGATTTTTTTTTTCTGAGCAGTTGTACTCCATTAAGGCCCCAGCAGGTTGTGTGAGGATCCCAAAATATGCCATCCAGTGTTAGGCTAACCCAGCATTAATTCCTTTATCTGCTGTGGTGTTTATTCAGATCCTCAGGTTAGGCTTCCCTTTACTGTCTCTGAGGCTTTTCAACAGTAAGGACAATTAAGTAACGGTGTGCATTCTGTATTTTGCCTCATCATTTTACCCCTTTCGGGATCAATAATATTCTTAAGGAGCCCTTTTAACTCAGGTGTTTCCTCGAGATGGCATGTAGTCACAGGAGGCCACCTGGAGCTTAGATTTGGGATGCACCTACACTGCCCCACACAGCGAATACAAACACATTCGGGCATGTGTGTAATGGCCCAACCCACACATTGGCTGTTTCTCAGCAGGCTCCTTCACTGCTTTGTTTTCAGTGGCTCTGGTATCTCGGCACAGCAGTGCATGGTGAAGGGTGGGCATGAGCCTGGCCATGCTGGAAGTCAACCCCACCATAATCATATCTGCTTTCTGACAGTTTTGAATGCTCAACAGTACTTTCTCTCCCACCACAAATTTGGGTAGAAGCCTTTATAAACCTCTGATAATTACTTTGTTAAATAGTCAGCTGCAAGTCTGGATATATGTATACAGGTTTGATTTTCCTTATACCACCATCTTTGCAATGTGGTTTAAAAAAAAAAAATAAATCTAGAAATAGGAAGGTTATGAATCTGAGTGTGCCCCAGATACCACGGACCTGGTAACTACAGTGCTCCCTCTCAAGCACTCCTCACCTCAAAAAACTTTTTGTGTCCCTCATCCCTGAAAGCCTCTTTGAGCCACTGCAGCTGCCGCAGTGGCTCTGCCCATCCGGAGCTGCCTCTGAGAAGCAGCCAGCAGAGCTGGGAAAGGCCTGTGTCCTCTTGGCACTCCAGTCCTTCTGTACTGCTGTAGCCTTGTCTCTTCAGGACATCCACAAATCTCAAGCAATGGTTTAAAATATGCATTTCTTCCCAAGGTAAATAAAAAAAAAAGGCTCTGCAGAAAGCTTATTTTCCTTTTACAAAAGACAGAGCCTATGAGTTCATCCCCTATTTTAGCATATTGGTGTTTTATTGCTTCCTTCAATTATCACTTCATCTCATTTTCCATGTTCCAAAGTCTCTAATTTCCAAAAGGATGGCTAGCCTATAGACACAGAAAAATGGTTTTGCACTGTCTCTTGTCGGAATTATTATTACAATTATTACATTATTTAAAATTTATATTACACATATCTAAAAGGCTGCAATTAAATTAGGTCCCACTGCACTTGCCGCTACCCAAATGTGTAACTAATGGCATTTCAGGCCCTAAGGAAAAACATTTAATTCTAAGGTAAACTCCTCAGGGCAGAACTTACCCATATTTTTGTTCTGTGGGAAAACAGTGCCTGATGTTGGTACAGCTTAGAGGCTGCACCACAATCCTAACAATAATAGTAGTAATGATAATTAATATTAGTATTAAATGTTGTTACTTCAGTTTTATCACAGCTTACTCCTATCTTTTGTTTTCATATGATGTGATAAGAATGTGTTTCATTCCTTCAGCTGAAGAATTCTTTATTCAAGGTTTTGGTGCTGGTTAAGGATACTTTGCTCTGCTTCCAGGGAAAATAGAATTGGCTTCCAGGCCAATAGAATAAGTGTTTGGTGGGATGAATGGTGTTCAGAATGAGGACAAATGGTGAAAGAGAGGGGACACCATCAAAAGCTGTTCTGCTCCACATGAATGTTAACACTTGTTCAGTGTCCCACAATGAATTCCTTCAGGACACCAAGTTACCGGAAAAAATCTGCTGCACTGAGAAAGATGCACACGTCACTGCTGAGTCAGAAGATGGCCATGGTCATATCAGCACACAGTTTTTTTCATTGTTTTTGGGAGGTTTGTCCCCCTACCCCAAAGAAGCAGATGCTCGTTAAAAATGCCAGAAGGCATTCCAGACGTAGATTTTAAACATATTGTCCTTAAGCCAAACCGGGAGATATAGGGACAAAATGTCAAAATGCAAAGATAGGATATCTTAGTGTTAAAATGTTACAAACTGCAATTGCTGATTTAGTACTGATTTGTTACTACAATGCAAGGACTTCATATTTGTATGTTTCATTCCCCTCTCTGTAAGTATTGAATTATTTTGACTGCCAAGTAACAACTTGGCATGATTGCAGTTAGTGCCCTACTCTGTAAGTGCTATTTCAAAAGTTAGGTTCTAAATAACATTAACCCAGTTAAAATTTCAAGCAGAGTTTTTAGAAAAAAAAAAACAAACAAAACAAAAACTAAAAAAAAAAACAGAAAAACAACACAGTAAAACACTTTACAAGCACTAGAACAGTGAACTGGCTAAAGTTCTGTCCTAAAGATACAGGTGATATCCATCTACAACAATGGCTCATCTCTGTGAGTAAAATATCATTGTAACACAGATAGGAAAAGTAATCTAGAAGGCATGGATAGCTGCACAATGCTAAGACATGGGCAAGTCCTTTAAAATATCACCCAACTGTCTCAACTGCCCCTTCTGGAAATGCTATTCTTTACCTTCAGCCTGGAGAGGGAAGTGTTTAGAAGCCTGTGTGTAAAACTGCATTGAAGATTGAAAGCCTCAGAACACATGAAATTATATCAGTATTCAGGTGCTTTGTATTAGTGAAGACCAGATAATAAGCATGCCTTTCCTATCATTTTTCTGTCTCTTCCTGTGTTTCCACCTGGGAGAAAGTGCTATGAATTTATTTTGTAAGAAAAATGAATAGGCATTATAGAAACAGCATCGCTTTCTTGCGACAAAATTATGACCATTTCTTTGAGTATTGTTTTCGTTGCTCAGCTTTCTTTTCTAAATTCATCTTAAGTTAAAAAGCATTCTTACTCCCACTCTTCCAAAAGATTTTAGAATATGAAATACTTTCCAGCTTTCCAACTTTTAGGGGGGTTTTGGGTTTTGAGGGTTTTTTTAAATTATATCTATTATGAATATTGATACTCCATTTGATTAAAAGGATGTGAGCATTCTTTTCCATCCGGTAAAATAGGCAGAATTTCTCCAGTGCTATGAGATCCAGGATGTTGCACTTCTCTAATGTTACTCTTTCCTCCTCAAAGCAAGCAAATTCACTATAAGGTAGAACAAGTAAACAAACAAAAAAAAAAAGCTCTGCTGTGCTCTGACTGGATTTATATTGCTTTTTTCTTCTTTTTTTTAACTTTAATTGGTATTTAGCATGCAAATTAGGTAGATAAACACGTGGTGAGCCCCTGTCTTTCATACTCAACCTTCTCTCTCCCTCATTTGTGCCACCATTGTCATTTGGCTGTGTGATGGCCTGCCAGCAGCTCTGCTGTAAGCTGGGCTGCTTTGTGAAGAGCTCCCGTGGGGGTCTTTCTGGTCTTTGGCAAACTCTTCCTAAAGAGTATTTTCTGCAGTGTGCCAGCAGCTCTTGGCACAGATTTGTCAGCTCACAGTGACTTGCAGTGCTGATACTTAATAGTCATCCCCTGTAGCCTGGCAGTAGCTGAGATGGATAATGCAGCCTCCAAGTTGCTCCTTGCATGTTCAGTTTCTTCCACATGGCAAAGTTGGAAAATCCAATTTAATCAATATAAACCAGGGAAAGAGGAAAGGGGATATCCATCCTGCACTTCAAGGGTTGTTTTATCAGCTTTACTACTATTGAGAGAATAAGAGTATCTCAGGCAGAGAAATTAGAAGAGGATAGATCCAACAAGCCGATACTGCTGAGCCTTCAGCGCAGGAGGAGAAAAGGAAGAAGAACAGAGGAACTGCCTCAGCTTTTGTCAGTCACGTCAAACAGGGAGAAGGATGTGGAGATGGGTGTCCCTGACACACCATAGGCTGTTGCTGTAGGAAAACATACCACTCCCCAGACTCAGGATAACCCTGAATCTCAAACATGTCAGGACACAATGATATCTCCCACACACCTGGCTGCTTTACCCTAATTCATTCCCAGGCTTTCCCTCCTCTTCCCTCCAATCACCCATGCTTCCCCTCCTGTTTATAGGACACAGGACGAGCCCTTCAGCTGCTCAATCCTAAGGGCCTGCTGCATCAAACAATGCTCTGCAGAAAACCCCGCAGCACCCTTGGACCTTGAGCCGCCGTGCAGAGGGCTCCCAGCAGCAAGTTCCCCCACAAAAGCAGTTCATCACCTGAGGATGTGGAAATAAACCACTTTCACAAATGAAAAACTGTTGCTAAAAAAATTGGTCCCGGTGTTGTGGGGTTTTTGTGGTGATGCTCTGGGACCAAACAAGCTGCAAAGGCTGGAGGGCAGGAGCGAGAGTGCAGGTCAGCTCCCACGGTTATTTCATGTCACGGGTGCTCCCTGGGTTCCTGCTGCCCTGGGATCCCTTCTCGGAGTGTGAGTGTACCTCTGTGTGTGCTTTGGGGCAAGCGTCCCTGAGGAGGCGGCACGGCTGGGACGGGGATGCTCTCTGCCCGAGAGACAGCATCCTAGTCCGAGGATGCAGTCGAGGTGAGGGCGGCGAGGCGCCCTCCCAACCTCCGGCCGTGCTGGGCGGTGCCGGGGGTTGGCTGCAGGCGGCGGAGGAGGAAAAGGCCAGGATATTCCTGAATGAACGGCTCGCTCCTCACCCCACACCTCCGCCCGGCTCC
>VXBQ01011171.1:51281-111337 GCA_013400175.1 Phainopepla nitens | reverse complement strand
TGTTGTTGTTGTTGTTGTTAAAAAAACCCGTGACCCCCGGGAAATTTTGGGCTTACAGAGTTGCGTTTCTTCCGCTTTGTAAAGTAATGATGAAGCGCCTTAAAATGCGCTGCTTAGTTTAAAAAAAAAAAAAAAATCCAAAGGGTTGGTGGTGTAAACAAGACAATTACTGCTTGTTTTTAGGAGTAAGCGTACCGAAAGGTTTTAGGTAAAATGAGTCTGTAGCTTTCCGAGTCAGAAGGCTAAGATGATAGAGGTGGTAAACGTTTGATTTTCTCGGGCAGCCAAGGTTAGGCAAGAAGGAGCCGTCTTCACCTCCTGAGATACTAATATCAGAGAGTGGATGGGAAGGTCATTAGCAGGTCATTAGCCTGAGCAATGCTTGTGGCGAGTGTAATCGATAACATCCGAATGGTAGTGGCTGTGTGAATAGACATGGATTTCTGCAGAAGTTCAAAATTCAAAGGAACTTCCTGATGATGAGACAAGGCTTGACCCCACATGATGAGGTCCTAGGGAGCCGTCAATGTGGTTCATTGCTGAGTGATTTAGGAAATAAAAGAGATCCTGGGCCAAAGCAAAATCGTGCTGTGACATGTATGCAGCCAGCAGCACGTTCAAGATGGGAATCTTCCTGGCTGTGAACAAGGGGAGAAAGGGAAATAGTACGTGAGATGAGGACACTGTGACTGAGGACATAGTTATTGAGTAAGTGGATAAGAACTGACATTTTAAGTAATATGTAATCTAAATATCAAATTATTTGAGATTGAAAACACTATACATAGTGTAATATCAGGGTATCAGAACTCCAAGGGTTAGCATTGACTAGAATAAGTTTGAGAAATATATAAATGAAATGCTGGGTGAAAAGTGGAGCTACCAATACCATTAAGCAAATTATGTGAAAACAGTGGAAAGAGAAGATACAGCTCTTCGGCAGTCATGCATACAAGTAGAAAAGAAAATGGAGACAGCCTTTCTTGCAAGGGATGTATAAATAAAATGAAGTTTTAAATAAATGTTGATCAAGTTTAAACTTTCCTCAATATAACATTTAAATCACTAATATCACAACAATGGAGTTATGTGGAGTGGAATTCTAGTTTTTTTTAGAAACATCAGTCACAAAAAAGAGAGTGGAATTTCTTAGATATGTTGATTGCAGTGGTTTGCCCAGTGTTTATAAGTGCTTGTCCTTCTCTTCTTTCAAAAGTGTCACAACAACTGTTTAGTTGAGCGTTATAACCTTCTGAATGACCTCTGTTTTTCAAGCAGCACTGGAAAGCAAACTCTTGAGTTCATAAAAATGTGTAAAAATGTAGACTCAGATTAGTTTAGCATGATGGAAAATAGCATTTCAAGACCACACTGTGGGCTATCTGAAATTGAATACACTTGCAGGATATAAAAGGTCTGCTGTGTGTAATAAGGGCCTGGACACTTCTATCCCCTCAACTGTATGGCAGAGATAGAGAAGCATCAGAAGTCAGTATCTTGCCTTAAAAGTGAAAGGGATAAGCGAAATATTTATGGTTATGCTGCCTTGTGACATTTCAGTCCTGAAATTGTTCCTTGTGGAACAATTGCAAACTCCACTAGACAAAGTTTATCAGTGGAAAAAATGTAGTAGTTGAGGCAATACCAGGAAAGAATGCAGTAGTTCAGTATACCCATAATATAGCCTGACATGCATAAGGGCTTCTAGTGGTCAACAGTTCTAGCAATTAGATCACAATCTCTCAGGCTGTCATTTCACACCGTCCTGGTGCTCCTCAGTCCAGACTAGGTTTATAGGAAGCCTGTTGTCAAATTTGCTTGAAAGCATCGTCTAAAGCTGTGCACTCTGTGCATTGATATAAGACTCTACTGCAGGAGTCTGCCTGCCACTATTCCTCTTGTTGTGTTCAGTCTTAACATTTTTATCTATATCCTAGTTTGATGACTTGCCGTTAAATATTTTTTCTGGAGATGTACATGTGCCTGCGGTAGCCAGGAGCTCTTTCAAGTATACAGGGACACTTACCACCTGCTGCCTGGAGGCTGTGATTTCAGTCCTCCCAGCAAGGTTGCTAAGGAGTACTAGGGATCCTTGGAGAGCAAAGCTCAGGAAATTCCCCTGTGGCCTTTGCACACGTTGTGTGCTGAAGCATTGTCTGTCCAATGTAGACTACTGTTCTGATAGTAATATAGTATGGCCAGATGTGTACCTTATGTATCACACTGTAACATAAGATAATTGTGACTTTCTAGTAAAAACAAAACATCTGCAAGTGTGAAAGTGTTGTGATAAGCTGCAAAAAGCTCAGGCCTCTTCAAAATGTACCTTAGGTTTAAAATTCATTTGCAAAGACAAATCAAGAAGTACAAGATGTACAACTTTTAACCTACTACAGCTCTACACTTTTTAAAACCAAATCCTGTGTGTTTCATTCAGATTGGTTTTTTTCCTGCAGAGATAATGCAGAACAGCATTTTAAGCATAATAAATGCCATAATTCAACGTACCTTTCCTTTTCTCATTTTATCTTTTCCACCATCAATGAGTGGACACATTCAGTAGAAGTTGAAATAACTCAGCAGCACTTTGAGTTTAGTCCAGAGAGCATGAAAACCTGAGGTATTCCGGCATCTCTGAAGCATTGAACAGAGACTTCGATTCCACCTAGGTTCTGTCTGATCTCTCTTGGCATTTCCAAGAAATTTAGCCAAAGTGTTACAAAGCTGTAGTTCTCTGAAAGACTCAGATTCTCAAGTGTTTTGCAGAAATATATTTCATTTTGAAAGTAACATCTATGAAGATTACCACTATTGGTAGTAGTTCAGAAATTGGAGAAAGGAATAGGGACAGATTATCTTACCTCTCAGCTTTGCTACTTCAACTTGGAATTGCCCAAGTTATTTGGGCAAGAAAGGCGGCCTTGTAGAAAGAAAGGGGTGTGACAATCTGGTTTTGAGAATAACTGTAAGGAAACCTGACAGTGTGTGGAAGAAGGCGGGGGCTGATGTGCAGCCCATGATGCAGACATAGCCCTGGAGTCAATGGGCATGGTGGGAGAGTTACCTGGGGCTGGTATGAGGAGTCAGGTTGGGATGGGTCTCAGACTGGGACAGGCTGGTGGAGACCCAGCCTGGAAAATCTGATATTAGACTGTGCATCTGTTCCTCCCAGCAGATGGCCCAACTCAGGGCTGAAGGCTTCTTTTAGACTCCCTTTTGAAAGCCTTCAGGGCTGTATTGGCAATATCCACGGCAGAAGGTGTTGGTCAGGAAACACAAACCTTTCCATAATAGTTTCAGGGCAGGTGTTGTTCCAGGCAGGGGAACTGATCTTGGCAGGCAGTGCAGGCAAAGAAGGAAAACTCCCATTTCAGATGGATAGCCAGTCTGTACTCAGGTAGGAGATGTTCTCCTGCGAACGGAAAGAAAATATTCCCCCCTTGGTGATTCACAAGCAGTGACCTGATCAGAGTCTGCTTGAAAAAGCATCTGACCTTGAAGCTTCTGCTGTGGAATAGCTTTATGTGAAAGTATGGCTTGACCACTGAGGAGCTACACTGCAGGTGTTTACCGAGAACCTGCAGATGCCGTTTGCCTCCCAGTATATGATGGGAGACATGGATTATTTCCATTGAAGTATTCTCTGTTAAAAACCAACCTGCTCAAAACTCAAGCTGATACTGGCTTTCCACTCTTTAAACAATTCCTACAAGTAACTCTCAAAAAAAGCTGTAAAAGGCTTACCAGTGCTTCTACCAATATTGAAAATACTTAGTTTATTTAGCTAGAATTTTATAAACATCTTAACCAGAAATTTTGAGTAGTGTGTGAATCACCAGGAGGAGTGTTGTATAACGTGTGTGTAATGAGGGCTTTTATCTTCCTGTATCTTTCAGTTCACTGAATTACACTTCTGTGCTGTTAAAGTGACAGCTAAATGAAAGTCAAAAAAATAAACAGTGCTGTGTTTGGTGCTAGGTTCAAATGGTACAATGAGTGAATTGCAAGGCTACAAATTAGCAATGAGAGCAAACAAAAAAATTCACTAAATAACTGCCGACTATACTGCAAACTCAGTGAAGGTTCCTGTGGAAGAAATCATGAGTTATTGTATGACTAAAACTGTATTGTAATATATATATTCAGTGGAATGCTGATGTTTTATAATGTTCTAGTACTTGGATTTACTTTCAGTATATTACAGTCATTTTACTGTGTCCACTGAATCAAAGAGCACTTTTGTAGCTGATGCTTATTCCTGTAATCAAGTTGCTGCTCATTCTCTGACAAACTCAACAGATTGAACTCTTTTAAGCTTTCCCTTGAAGGAGATTTATTCAGCTCCTGAATATTTTTTTTTGTGTCTGTCTCACTGTTCTGGTGAGAAACTGTCCAAACTGTTCAAAATTCTATATAGATTGTGAACATTGTGACTGTGCAAAGTATCTTAGTTTGACTGTCACCGCAGCCCAGAAGTTAATGGTGTCTCAGCTGTGTTTTCCCTCCTCACCTATCCCATGTTGCTAAATTCATGTTGCAAAGATCTCACACTCAGATCATTTGTCTCTGTGACTTCTCTATGTCTCTGCTTTTTACAGAGGGGTTAGACTAGACGACCTTTAAAGGCACATTCCGACCAAAACTGTTCCACTCTATGATTCTGCAAAGTTGCCAGGTGGAAGTGCTCCCTGTGCTTTCTAATGTATTTCTCCTTTCTTCTCTGCCATCACCATGGCAGACCTAAAGTTGTCTTTTCCTTCTAATAGGCCTCTAAGTTAAGTCCCTGATGTTTGTGCTATTAAATTCAAGGTCAACACCTTGAATAACACATGTTAAGTAAATGGAAATAAAATATGATCTTACTAGTCAGATCTGTCTAAAAAGACCAAAAAGGGAGAGCACCTTCTGAGAGCATTTACACTCAAGATGATAGGCATGAGTACCTTCTCATTTAAAGATCAGCTAACAGTGAAAAATTTCATTTCTGGCCCTCTCTGTCTTCTAAAAATTAGGAAAAAGTATCTATCCAGTAATATAAAAACTACCCTCTTTATACTGTAAGATTTTCTGAGACTGAAATATCAACCTTAATCTTAAAATGCCATGTCTTACATAGGACAAAGAGAGACCAGAAAGCATACCAACAATGAATCATCTCCTTTTGTTATCAGTCATTCAGAACCTTTGATGATAGATGGGTGAATAGATTGAGCCTAGAGCTGTAAGCCAGCTTGGCAGCTGGCAGGTAAGTCCCTGGAAGCTCACCAAAATGCTTTCTCAAGCACCACACTTCTGTTTTACTTGTTGTATTTAGCCAAATCAGATTCTAGAATATAAAGTATCCTCTTAAGACGATAGGATCACACTTAGCCATACATCTACTTTCAGTGGAACCTAGGCATATAGAGATTGTATGTGTGCTCTGGTAGGGATCTGAAGAAGGATGCTTTTTTGGGTGGGGAAAAGAGAAACTGCCCTTACAAGTCTTGGAACAAGCAAGTCAGAACTGAAAACCCATGGTGTGTGGGTGACGTAAAGGTGAAGTAATAATATTGCATATTGATAAATCCCACAAAAATCCCAAGTGAACTAAGTTTCCAGTAAATTTTGTGTCATTTGTTTCTTAAGGATTAATGAAACTTTCTTATGTGACTGCTTTGCCCAGCTATGTCACCTGACAGGCAAGTTAAAAGCCTTTTATAAGCCTGGAATGGAGAAGCACTGAGTGCAGTGGTATCTCCCTTCCTTCCCCTGGTACACCTCCCAAGGCAGCTTGTTCCAAAGTAGTGTGCTGTGCTAATGGCAGCAATTTGCCTTATGAAGATTCTTTTTATGAATTTATTGTGACATGGCCAAAACATCTGCTTCATGCCAAAGTGTGGTTTTTAGACACTAAGGATAGTTCTCTGTGTGTTCATCAGTGTAAATGTAAGCCTTCAGTAATGCATATTGACACAGATTTATTAAAATATGAATTCTCATTGACTTTGGGACTGAGAGGAGGGAGGAATGGCATAAAAACACTTAGAAAGAAGCTTTCTGGGGTGGGTCTTTTAAGTGCAGTTTTGATATTCAGGTATATCTATGAATAGATTGAACAGCCTACTGAACTTTTTTCCCTTTTAAAAATTAAGTGGCCTGCCTATTTTCTGTTTCAGCAAAGTAAAATTATTCATGAAGAGAAATGTCAGTTGTGCCAATCTTATAATTAATTTTCAGTTTTGATAACATTAACAGGATGCTTCACTCACTGTTTGTCATTTATACAGATAGCTCAAACAGTGCATGTGTGTGTATTTGAAATTCTGTAGGTATCTTGAGAGGATAACAGCTTTTCTCTAGCTCTAGAACACGCACATGTGCGTGCACACACATTTATACATGGTACCTTCTCAAGACAGCTAGAGTATTTTAAATTATGCATCTATATGGACATGTATATTTATCTTTGCCAGACAGACCAAGGGTATAAATTGACATCATAGATACAGGTGTGGAAATTTTCAGCATTCAGTGATGTGGATTACTTTACAAACACGTTCATCCCTGTAACCTTTGTTTGCCTTTTGCTCAAGGAAGAGAAACAATTTCACACAGTATGATCAGTAAAGTGCAGCTGTGGGCATAATTCTATGCAGGTGTCCAAACCAGAATTATCTATCCACTGACTGTAAAATAGTAACTTGTGATAAACAATCTTGCTGCATATTTGATGCCTCCTCTTTTTTACTGTATCACTCTGCGCTTCTTTCATTAGCAGTGTTACATCTTTAGGCTTAGCTTTTTCCCTCTTTTATTTTGCTTACACTCTTGTCTGTCTGCGTGCAAGAATTCATTGGAATAGAGTTTTTTTTTTTTTCAAGTTGTTTGCAAGAGTTATCCTATATATTTTATTTTGCTGCTTACACATTAGCAATGTCAACCGAAGCACAGATAAAGAGCAAAAAGAAGCATGTAACAATGCTATGAGAAATAGTAAATACTGGAAATAAAAAATATACAATGATCAACACATGGCTGTCTGTATTGAAAAGTAAGGCTCATCTCACTCCATTACTACTGGCCCAGAGCTCCCTTGATCATATTTGAAGAATTGCATTTGTCTGGGAATGTTTGGAGGGTTAATATGGGTTGTTGACTTCAATCAACACTTGCTTTTATGTTTGTATATTCATAAAATTTAAAATTCAAATGTGTTTATGTGTGTTATAGTAATGCACATAGGTGTTGGATTAGATTCATTATGTGCTGTTAAAATATTAGCAATAACTGTCATGGACAAGACACAGTAACACAGATTTTGCTATGCAAAACTCAGTTTCTAAACAGACAGAAGTGCAACAAGTAGGGTACATCAGAAAATTCCAGAGAAGGAGATAATAGTATTTGGCATCAGTTTTGAGTTACAATGGATTGTAGTGGTTTGCTGTGTTTTGCGGGAGTTTTTGTTTTGGCTCGTGCTTTTTTATGGTGGGGAAGATGGACGATAAGGGTCTTTCAGGAAGAAGTATTCATTATGAGTGGGATTTCTTCACTGGCATGTGGATGAGAAGAAATTTCTGCCCTGGCAGTACGCCTGTTAAAATTCCTAATTTTGCACTGCCAGACACACTGCAATGCTTATATCAAATTTTCTAGAGAATACACCGAAGGTGTGCGGAGCGCTCCGACAATGGGTAAAGCCTGAAAGACTTGTAGAAAAAACAAATCAAACTGAACCCATATATTGCAACATCATATTGTTCTAAGAGAAGAAACAAATCTTGGGAAAGCAATTTCATCAGCATTCATAGCACTAAGCAGTGGCCCAGTTCCTGTGCTGCCAGCTCCAGAACTGACGTCATCTGTCCACCATGACATACTGGACCACTCAGACTGGCACACAAATACTGAGCAGCTGCCTCACACAAATCCAGTTGCATATCTCTAGCAAAAGAAAGACTCTAGTCAGAGATATGAATGGTTATTCACCCATCTGCAAAAAGAAATGCAGTGTACTAGGCAGCAAACAGCAAGCATCATACATTCACTGATGAGCAAAGTGATAATGGGGAAACCACAGGGAATTGTGTTGATAGGAAATGGGTAAATATTGGGGGTCTGTTCAGCTCAACCCACTGGTTCCAGGGAGGACACGTGACAAAGCTCACATCTTGCATACAGCTCCAGATGTCCGTGAAACTTGGGGGTTTTTTCCCTCTGATTTTTCTGTCTGCTGCAAGTCTGAGAGAAAGGAAACTGAAGTCCTAGATCTCTGCTCTGCCTCTCCAGAGTGCCAGCTGCCCTGGAAAGACTGAAGTTAAGTTGTTGTGTTCCTGCAGCTGGCTTTTAGGCTCTGGGATATGACAGGTAAGATATGCACAGGTCACACCAATTGTTTGGTTTCTTTCAGTTACACTGGAACCAAAAAGGGCCGTTATTAAGGAATAGACAGTATAGAATCATCTTTGATCCCCTGCCTAGACTGTGTGAATTAGCTAAATGGTGAATATCTCACATTGTGCAATCATTATTGTTCATCATTGTGACAGGCCGGAAAGAGCAAACATAATAATTAATACTCAGCATTGTGATAATGCCATTGTGTCCCAGCTTTAAATTGTTTAAATGAAGCTTTTCTTTTATTTAAGTAACTCCCTGATAATTCTGTTAAATCCTTCTTTTCTTCAGTCTTGAATCAACTTTTCAATAGAGACATCTTGTATCCTCTGGTGAAGTGGGCTTAAAGGTGGGGAATGTCTGTGTTTGTATGTGCATGTCACTCCCTTTCAAGTACTCATTGTAGAGCAAAGCTATGACTGAATTATTTTCTTCAAATATCAGATAAAATTATCCAACTAAGCATTATTGTACACACGCATATTGTATATGTACAATGTATTGTGTATTGTATGTGTGTCGATTAAAGCATTAATCTATTAATGTAATGTTTAAAGAAATAAATTGAGCTGCTTTTCATGAAATCATAGAATGGTTTGGATAGGAGGGCACTTCAGAGATCTTCTAATTCCAACCCTCCTGCCAAGGTCAGGGACATTGTCCACTAGACCAGGTTGTTCAAAGCCCCATCCAACCTGGCCTTGAATTTCCACTTCTTTTTTCCTGCGTTTTCAGAAATGCAGTGTTCTATTCCTGTTGAACAACAGTCACTAGCAACAATATTCTATCTGATGTGATTTCTTTTATGAAGAGATACTAGTGCTCATTTCCAATGTGAAAATTGCACTTTCAGCTTTTATCTATGCATTTTCTTGAATATATAGTAATGAATTTATAAGTATGGAAGCATAGTGTGTTAAACAACACACTTCTTCCTTTGTAACACTTGCTGGAAAATGCACTGTCTGTTAGACCTGCTTTTGAAAATCAGAATAATCAAAGATGTAATATATTATAAAGAAAAATACCTGAAAATGTGCATGTTCCTGTTAAAATACATACATATAAATTTTATCTTTATTTGATAGTGTAGTTCATGGGTGGTTGCAATAAAAGTACATTCCTCACTGTGAGTCACTGCCTGGGGGCTTTGTGAACCCTCCAGCATCGGGAGGGTTCATAATGCTCAAATGGACAAGGCCCTTCAGACCTGTCTCTGCTTTTGTTGAGAATTGTAGTGGGCACCTTGGTGAGGACGGGATTGAATGGGTGTAGAAACACCAAAGTAACCATGCGAGAAAGACCCTGAGAATGACACCTAGATGAGGTCATCAAGATAACAGCGCACATCTAGGGACCTTCCAAGGACAGCCACTTCAGAAGAAAGGTCAGTGAGTAAAGCCTGATGACTCACAGAAGTGGGTGGGAAGAATAGATTGTTTGCTCTTGCCTAAAGACAACAGAAATGCACATCCAGCAGCAGCACGTTTGCCAGCCTAAGAAGAAATGAGGATGAGGCATGTCCTATTCACCGTGTCATTTTGAGGATTGTATCTCCAGTGCTGAGCAGACTTTTGGTTACCTATGTCTGGTGCTTGTGAGTGCATGAATTGGAGTGCAGTCAGCACCCTGCCATTCTGTAAGACCTCCCACTGAGCACTTCTAAGTTCTTGGTACACAGTGCTTCAATATTGTCTTCTAGACTTTTCAGGATGTGAGGTTTAAACCAGGTGATTTCCAGAGGTTCCTTCCAACGTAAATTGTTCTGTAATTCTGTCACTTGAAAGCAGGAGTATGTTCCATGAACTTCACTGCACAGCTGAGATGATTAGTATAGTATAGGTTTATGGTCACTTCTTAAATCTTACACTTTTATCTTCATTTGTTTGAACTACCCGTATTTTGTTTTTTAAAAATGGTTTTAAGTCACCTAGGTACAAAAAAAAAAAAACATTTCTGAGCATAAAAATTAGTTTTAAATAATCCCACATTTGAAAAAATTTCATTCAGTGTATCTTTCTGATCAGAAGGCTGTAAACCTCTGAACTTCAGGGATCTGGGACTGAAATGTCATCTCAGTTGTAGGATGAGACAGGATCAATCACAAACAATGAGGATTATGTATCCACTTAAAAAAGAATACAGTGCCCAGACTGAGCTGTCCAATTTGCAGACCTCATCTTGTCGCATTCTTTATGGTGCTAAGCTGACTGTATGAAGCTGGAGCCACAAGTAATCTCTCTCATTCAGCTCTGCTGCAATGTTGCTGGACATACAGAATGAAGGCGTGTTACTCAAAATCATGCACATCTGTCAGCTGTAGCGCAGGCCAGGAGTTGTGCTTTTGGTTTGCTTCTTGTCTGACAAAACAGTGTTTCTGTAAAAACGCTGAAGGATCTGCTGTGAACCCCACCAGCCTCTACCCTTAGCAGAATTCTCTGATGAATGAACCGAGCCATTTGTTACGGCGATGATCTGATAATTCAAGGATTAAATGTACAACTAAATAAAACCACTTTCTCCTGAACGTTGTTATTTCACTGTAGCTATCTTACTGGTGTTTTCAGTATCAAAATGAGGGCTACATTTTGATCGCAAATACTTTTGTGTTCTATCATTTTATTACTATTTATCCTGTTCATTCTCATCATTCTGTGGTGGGCAACAGAAGGTATAATTCACTACTCCATTTCTTTTCATATTCAGATTACAACCAAATTTTTTGTATTATCTATTCTTTATAACACACATTTTCCTCACCTCCCACCTCTGTCTGTGCCTTAATACTTTCTAAATTTGATTCCTGTCGGTTGTAACCTACACTTTCCTAGCTGTCTTGACACTTCCATTGCTTCCCTTCCTCTTACTTAAACCCCTTGTACCTTTTTTTGGCCATTTTCCTACTTTGAAATCTCCCACAAATTCACCTTGCGTATCAAACTTGGTTTTATTCCACTCAGTCCTTCTCCGCCTGTACATGCTTCCTCCTGTGTTTCTTTAGCGTGCTAATTCAGAAAGCTTTTTCCTAAATTTTCTTCTCTTGCACTTAGCCCTCTTTGTCCACTCCCTACTGCAAAGTCTTTCCAATTCCTCATAGTGCTACTCTCTTTTCTCTGATTCACAGCTCTCCTCTGTAAGGATCCCAAGACTCTCCGGTAACAATCTTACAAATTGTGTTCTGTGATCAGTTGCACTCAGGCAGCATCTGTGACACAATGGAATTGAGCCCAGTGGCTTTGCACAAGTATAAGCAAGAGAGAAACGACAGTGAGCATTTACTCTGAAGGCCCTTTTTTGGTCCGTTTAGATCTTGTGCTAAATGATGTGGTTATTAAGGTGTTGCTGCAAGATGCCTTATAGGCTTTAAAGACAATTATAATGTGCAGTGCTTTGGTTTGTTTCTGTTGAGTGGCTGAGTTAACATCTTACTGTGTGAAATGCTTAAGGATTGCCATGGATGGTGAGTGGGGTCTCAAGTTCTTTCATAACCACTGGTGTCATAAGCCAGTGGTTCCACCTGGTGTGTTCACAGAATATGAGACACATCTGAGGCTGCAGTGTCTCATTTGGACCTGATACTGAGTCTGTGTGAGTGTATCAAATACTTCATTCACATAATGTTCGATCAGTAAGTCCTTCAGACTTGATATCCTGCCAATGGGACTGCCACAATTCGTGTATTCATAAACAGTGTCCTTGAGATCTTGTCTGCTCCCTTCTGCACAACCCAGTGTATTGAAAGAACTTTATCTTTTTGGGGAAGAGAACAGTATCCTGTGGTTTTTATGAATGACTAGATGCCATCATAGTTGTTTAGTGATGATGTTCCCTGGTTCGAGTTATATATTATGAAGCACAGTTGTTTCCAAGATTTAATAATGTGACAATTAAATCTATTTTCTTTTTCAGTAGCAGAGCCAAGGAGAAATTAATGGTTGTTTGTGTCAGTTTTCTAGTCAATTCAGTATGAGTTTTGCCTTAGCAGGTATTACAGATTTAGGAACTGAATAAATGAGGCAAATGTAACAAATGTTAGAAAAGGTGTCCTATGAAGCAGCAATCAAGGAAAGCTTACAGAAGTGATTGAATTCTACTAGCTTTCTCCCTGTTACCCAAATAAATAAGTGTTTTGCCTGAGAAAGGCCTGCATGTGCATCCTAAGAAAATATTTGCATCCAAGATTTAATTCCTGCTGTCATTTTACAAGCTAAACTCAGTGACAAGTTTTGACAAACAAATCCCTCAAGTAAAGTTTTTCTTAACATATCTTTAGAACTACAGGCATAAGGAAAGCAAGAGGAAAACTATTTTTTTTTCTCAAACAAAGGGATATTTAAGACAAGCCATTGTGATATGTTGAAAATATTTGTGAGTGTTGCATCTTGTTTGGTTGAATCACTCTTGATTTACAGAAGAGGATCTTTGTCTAATGAATTATCCATGTGCCGTGTTGCCATTTTTCTTATCAAAAGACTTGTGACCAAAAAAAGGAGAGATTGCTTTTATTGTTTATGATACCATAAATGCATTTCTGAAAATGCTGTGCAGAGCTTTTGATTTTATGCAATTCAGTGGGATCACTGAAAGCTAGAGATTCGGGCACAGACAGTGGGATATACTATCACCTTTTGCTGTGGCCAAGGAATGCTTCAGTAATAAGACAAAATGGGCACTAGGGCTGTCCAGTGAATCTACTTAACATAAAATTCACTATTAAAGCAGCTGCTTTTCCCTCAATCCACCTGTCTTGTGATCTGTCCATAGAGCAGTGCTCTGTGAAGCCCACTTAGAAACAGGAGTGTCTCAGCAGAAAAATCATGAAAATTCAAGTTTTTCAAGCCTTCTGCTCCAAGTCTTGTCACTTCAAACACACAAGGTGTTTATGGGCAGGAAAAAACTTTGGAAGGCATCTGCATGGAGGAGCACTGACAGACGTTGTGTGAATAGCAACATTTGCATAAACTTTTTAGTAAGTGGAGATGAAAGTCTTCATTTTCCATGGTTACTGATCCTCAGATATCCAGTTCAATCAGACATATCTGAGAAAAAAAGGTACAGTTTTTGCTGTCTTTTAGGGTATCTCCTATCACATTTCCAAAGTGCAGTCTTCCGTAGCTTAACACTCTACAGTGATGGCTTACAGATAGGCAAGATATATTGGCACAGCTTGTAGACAAAGCTCAGCATATTAGCACAGGATGATAGAGGGGGAAATGGTACATAAGGCTGGCTGATTCTCCCACAAGCCAGATGAACTTAGATCATCCAGAGCTATGTGTTATTATAGCTAGGTTGGTTCCAGTAGGGGTCCGGCTCAGTTATATCAACACTGCGCTACCGTTTAAAGTGTGCTCCCTGTTGCAAAATATATCCACCACAATTACTGAGAAATGCCCCTCAGGGTGCACTTTCTTTGGGTGCACTTCCTGAAAGAGTCCTCCAGAAGCAGAGAAGGACAAATATGAGCTCAGAAGCTCTCAAGTAATATTGCAGTCATTTGACTCTAGAGCAGAATTGGATTTTAATCAATTTCACGGAGAGTTCTTTCTGTCAAGAAACCAAGCCCAAGGAAAAAGGTATATTTTAATTTGCTGCAAATTATGTGGTTGGTGTTTGCAGAGATGCGAAAAAGTCAGATTTACAGCGGATGCTGCCTATTGCACCGAAGTGCAATAGTTGTTAACTTCCATAAACTTTGGTTTAGTAGGCTAACAAACAGCAGTGTGCTATCCTGGTGCTTCAAACATGGAGCTTTCCATGAAAAAGGAATAGCATAAATAAAGGCTAATGCTTCTTAGCTTTTGAATAGAGAATACATTTATACAGGATTTTTTTACTAGATCTTCAGTCTTTGCAGATTATATGCATTCAGCACATCAGAAATGAAATACAGTGAAATATGTGTTATCCCCTAATGTCTAGTTAATTACTTCACTTCCTAGCACATCTTTCTAATACCACTTTTTGGAAAAGAGACACAGTGGAACATTCAGAAGCCTTATATTCACTTGCCTAAGTGAAAGCAGAGCAGAGGAGATTCATTATTTAAAATAGTTTAAAGAAAGCTGTCATTTAAAACATCTGGTATTTTAAAATGTTCCTGGTTATGTTTCTGTTCTATCAAAAAAATCTTTTCTTACTTAGTGGAAGGCAAGAAATGTTTTTAATTTCCTATTTTAATCCATAAGCCTTAGCCAAGCTGCTCATTTGTGATATTGTACAGAAAACCTGATATCCTTGGGAATACTTGCTGAAGAGCTGCTGTGCTGATGTTGGGATTTTTATTACACTAAGTGACATTCATAACCTGTTAGTGTTCTTTTTTCTGGTCTTGTAGTACATGTTGCAAACCACTTAAAACTAAAATCCCCATTGATTATTACCAGTTAAGAAAATACCAATACCTGGTCTCAGTTATTAATTTACACTAAACTAAATTTATAGGTTAATAGGGAAGTGAAATGGCTCTTTATGGACTGTGTTGCTTTTAAAACCTTTAGAATTCCATTTTATGTGCTTTCTCTCTGTTTTGTGTGTTGGTTGGGTTTTATTTTTTTTTTCTAATTAGTTTAATATACAAGCTGTGTTTCTGAATATGCCTTGATTACTTCCAAAATTTCTGAAGCGATCCTTTCCTCTCATGCATTTTGTATTTTGAATATGCTCGACTGGCAGACTTCAAACATGTTCATTTCGTTTAACCTTTCAACCATTGTAGTTGCAAATGGCATCAAAATGCTGTAGCTCTGCTCAAAGAAAAGACAGTTTCATACCCTTTATTGAGTTTGTGAGAATTAAACAGTGTAACTCTTTTGAATGATGGAAAATTTGTAAAGTCCAGGCTGCCCTTTTCCCAGAATAGAATTATGCAGCTCTTGTTGAAACACATTTCCTAAGTGCAGATTTTCTGATTTTTTTTTTCAGGTTCATATTGATCTGATTTAGACCTGATTGGATTATCTGCTGCTGTGGCAGTATATTTCTATCAGAAACACATGGGAGTGAGATACACTGCATTCTTAACTGGATTCTGATACATCCTATAAATAAATTGCACCTTCTTTCTGCTCCTCTTATCCAGTCCAAAGGGCACTGTATGTAGTCTCAGCTCATAGGATTCTGCCCTTTGCTTGAAATATTCCATCTAGTAGCACTTCAACTCTTTCACTGACAGTTCAGAATGGGTAAAAAAAAATACCACATTTCACTGCTAAATAACATGTTTAAGCTGAGCAATTCATATCAGTCCCCCTAAAGTTTAATTTCTTTATAAGCATTAATCTGAGTTAAGCAAGTCTCACCAGCAGAACACTCCGTCGATTCTGACATTGGTGATTTGAATTTATGGAGCTCTGACAGTTCCAGATCATCCCCAGTAGCTACAAAGATACTTCCAGACTAATACTTAAAGCTGCTCTTGTTTCACGTGATTCCCATACTCCTTAAAGGAATAGAATAAAAGCTCTGCATATAATTTGACACAAATTAATTTCAGTCCTTCCGTCTGCTTTTTCAATGCCTATTTCACATATCTGCATCTAGAATGATGGGTGTGCATGCAGTAACTGTTCTTTGCATATTGTGTATAAATCAGGGCAAATGGAATTTTTCTACAAACCTTTTGTAAGAGGGCAGTACATGTTGCTGTCAAAGTTAATGTCTCCTCACTGACACTTGTCTGCTAGGATTGTTCATTTCCCACGTATGCAGTTGAAGCCATACAACTTTACTGCACGTCAACCACGTCTACTAATATTGTAATTTCTTGTAGCATCTGAGGGTTTTGTGTTTGCTTCTTTTTAAATACATCTATAAGATATTTTTAAAAAAATGTCTTAGTTACATTGAAATTCTAGTGATGGTAACGATGTTATAATAATAATAGATATAATAATGTCAATTGAGGAGCCAACTTTGCTGTATTGCTAAAATAAGAGTAATCTTTATCCCAGAAATAAGTATTTTTAGGTGCATGCTTTAGGAGAACTAAATAAAATATTAAAATTACTCTTTACAGAACCTAGGTTAGCATGTTTTTTCCTCAGACCCCTCACTTTTCAAGCCATTGGGACTATTTGCAGCATCAGCTGGATCAGACTTTAGTTGCTAGTGCTTCAAAAAGGACACGATGATAGAAGACCAGGTCTGAAAATGTTGTTTGTAAGTGGAAATCTGTATTGGATTTGGACTATTTTGATGTACAGTTTTCAAATACTCTTGTGACTGAAGCAACTGCACTTGTTTTTTTACCATCTCCTTTCTGCGCAGGATAAGATGCAAATTCTGAGCAGTAGTTAAAGCAGAAAACCTTGTTACCATATTAGTGTAAAAAATACATAAAATCCAGTATCAGTACTGCCTGTATAATGTCCACCCTTTTTATTTCCTGTTTGCACTATCAACATAAAATAGGCAATGTAGTAAAATCTTTGTATATTGTCATATCCTCAAAAATGTCTGAAATAGAATATATTAACTTAAACATACTTGTATTAGGTTGATTTTTCTTAATGACAATAGAAAAAGCAAGAAGTACAGCTTCTTTTCTAGCCTATTCTGGGATTGTTTTCAGGTCCATTAGGACAAAGCTAATGCCACACTTACTTTCTATTAAATCTTATTTTGAAGGTTAATTGGAACTTACTATAATTCATTAAAATTATTCTCCTGTGTGGGGAGGAATTTCTCACTGAATGATTTAATCAAGATAAATTTTCTGTCGTTTTGTCTCACCTGGTCCCTCCCAAATTATATAACATAGAAAATATGTCCAAAGAGAGGGAATTCTGTTATATTTTGTTACAATGTTACATGTGATGTTACATTTTGAGTGTGTCACTTAGTATCTTCTATTAGAAGTAATATTTATTTAAAAGGCAGAAGTTATTTTCTTGTAATTCTGGACTTACTTTAATTGCTTACATTCAAGCATATAGTAGCAAGCAGAGCAAGGATGTAAAATTTCCACGGTGCTCTCATCATGTGTTCTGAAACCTAATACAAAATCATATTGGCTTTTAATAGTGTCTAATATAAAGATAAATGCTAGACATATCTGTAGGCCATATGATTAAATATTTATGCCTATATTAAGAAATACTGGGAAGCTTTTTATTTATTTATAATTTTGTATCTTTTCAAGTCATATTCTAGAACCAATGTCCTACAGTCTGTTCAACTCTCCGAAGAGCTCCTAAAGGGCACAAGCACTAAAGCAGAGAAGCAGAACACTATCTTATTTGATAAAGCTCCCAAAAACCACCCCTACTACCAAAGAGGAGAATGTCTAACCTTTCCCTGAAATAGCAGTAAGGTCATGATTTCTGTTGTGAAATATATATTAACTAGAGTAGATCACTTACTGGTTTCAGAGTCATAAAGGAAAAGCCATTGGCAGTAAGAAAACTGTGGAAGAGAAAATGCCTAAACAGCCCAAGTAAGCGGGTTATGAAAGAATTAAAAATAATTTAAAAGGAATTAATTCTGTTTAACTAGCATATTTCCAAAATTAAATGTTACCATTTTAGATACAAATTTCAACCTATCTCTTTTTACTTATGAATTTAATTTAATTAAGCCAGTTTAACTCAAGACAGCTAATAAAAGCTCAGATCCTTTGTCCTTTATTAGTTTTATTCTTAAACAGCTACAAAGCAACCCACAACCGTATGTCACATTGAGAAGTCACTTGGCATATTACTATATAAATAGCTCATGAATTCTATATGAGGGAAAATTTCTTCTTAAGAAATATTGGAAGAGGTTTTGTTTTTGCCTACAAGCCTAAATAATGGAACTTTTTTTTCTACAGCACAGTTGCAGGATTCATATCAATACTGTAGTAGCCTGTCGGTAGAAAATAAGTAATTGAGAATAGTAGGGTTTTAATAAGAGATTTACTGTGTATTCATACCATTTTCCACTACTACCTGACACATAATGTGAGTTATTGGAATAACAAAAAAGTATTGCAAATTATATTGTTAATAGGAAATGGAGTCTGATGATACTGAATATGCAGATGCAAAGGATGTTAAAAGTACCCTAAAAGCCTGTGTCAAACGCTGAATTAAGTGAACCCTGTTACATTAAAACCTCCCTGCTTACGTAACAGGATGGGGAGGAGGAATAATAATAATAATAATAAAAAAAAGACTGGTTTGTTTGTTTTGGGTTTTTTTTTTGTATGAGATGGCACATTAATATTAAATGACTTCTCATACTAAATAATTAGCGACCTATGCATTTCACTTCAAATATGAAAACCTATAATTTTCTGTGTTTTGCATTTTTGTGACATTATTGTAGAAGATTGAGAGAGGTCAAGGAAAGACTAAATATTGTAACAATAACTTCTTATAAGAATGTTTCTCTTTTATATTAGTCTCAGCAGTCAATAATAAGCAACTTTTTGCTATATGTGTTGTGGGGTTTCTCTCTCATGCATAGCTATTGGAGGAATAACCTCATTACCTATGCTGTTGAAAACTCAGCTTTTGTGAAAAGAATGGAGGCATTTTTCATAGCAGTTTACACAGCTGACCATAAGCCAAGCATGGATCAGTACATCACATTCTGTAACTCCTGTGCAAAGTCTCACATTGATTGGAGTTGACAGGGAAATGCCCATTGTTAAAACCCATCCACTGTTAGCAGAAATGTGGCATGAAACAGGTTGAACATGTGATAGCTGCTGGCACTTTGAATGTTGCCTATTCAGATGTCAGATTAGTAAAGCAGTTTGGGGTGGTTTTTTTTTTTTTTTTTTTTTTTTTTGCATTATGCTTAGCACAAGCTGGAAAAATCTAGTGCGATGGTCATTTCCTGCTGAGTCAGAAGGCAGCAAAGCCCCTCCAACATGAATGTAGTGGCCCACAGGAGATGGTTGCTTTCTGGTCTGTGCTGGAGAAGAGACTGCACTGTGTTTGGAAAAGTAGAAATGATCAAAGAGCTTCTGTGACATTTGTGAAGGAAAGTATTTCAATATGTTTTTACAACTCTGCTTTCAGAGCACAGTTTATCTCTTCAGATGCTCTGCCTTTAGGTTGGGTTTTTTTAGTGAATTGCTAACATTTGTGAATATGTGGTTGCTAGAAGAGATAGCACTTCAGAGTGTTTAGCACATAATATTGAAAGAGGCTTAAAATCAACAACAGATCTGTAAAGATAACTAGATTATGTTACAGAAATAATTTTAGTAAATGAGGTTTACCCAATATATTTCTCTAAACAGAAATCTCAACATATGGCTATTTCTATCCATACTAGAGAAGTTGGACTCCTTCCTCTGTTTCAGAGAAAATAGACTGAAAATTCTCCCAGCTGTGTTCCTGCTCTACTAATTTTGTTTCCCTCATTTTTACCAGTTTTTGCCCATGCGGAGAAGAAAATACACTTCTTGTGTTCCCTGCAAGTGAACCTTTGCAAGAGGGTCTTTTTCATGGAAAGTAAGTTTATCTGTATTTATATATCTATCTATATTTTTTTCCTTCTCTTTGTTCCTGAATATGCTCAGCTTGTACTTAAAGAAAATTTTTAAAACCTTCAAAAATATCACATGTGGTGAGTAGGTCCATGGATGATACCTTATGGAAGTTGCTGAGGTCATATATTCATTTTAGGTTATATGTGAAATATTGGCAAATTCCGTTCACAGGAAAAAAAAAAAAAGTGTGAGAGATGAATGATAAAACGTTGGTTTGATGAACTGGGCAGAGAGGATCTTCCATTAGGGAAGAGAGGCACAAGTTTCCCATCTACTTTGCCCTGTCAGCATGACTGAGCTCCTACACTGAGAGTTTCATCTACAAGTAATTGCTTCTGGCCTCTCATAAGAAAACTCTGTCTACACAGTGTATGATAGATGTGTGCAAAGAAGGGCCAGAACATGTTGCACAGCCTATTCACCTTTCTTTCCATGCTTGGGAAGAAAGTCTGCCGCTCCAGAGCAGTGATTAGTACAAAACCCATCAATGGCCTGTTTGGGCTTTTGATCCACTGCAGTCAATCTGGCCGTGTGTCATACAAAAGAGCTTGCTATCATTGATTCAGTCTGCTTCTATGGGTCACCCCCTCTCACCCTCAAGGGAGCTTATTCCCCCTGATTCTGGGACTGCCCTCCAGCAGTCACATGGAGCGCTGTAGGGACTGCTTGTGTCTGCTACCATCCTCAAGATGCCTCTCTGTCTTCAGCTTTCTCTCCCTTTTTAGTAAAAGTTTCCAGTAGAGGAGTTCGTAAGGTACAGGACAGGTGGCAGTAGGATGGAAAGAGAGGGAGTCAGAGCTCAAGCAGCAGTAGGAATGATGGATTCACTCCTGTGCTGCTTGGTCAGGGCTCTTTCAAAAGGCAAGCACTTGTCATAGGATAACAGATGTGCTTGTTCTTGAATAAATTGCAGTGGATACTGTCATCATTGGACATGTCTAGTAGTTCATATTTTGTTCAGAAAGCTGCTGTGTGCTACATAATACTCACAAGAATGAAATGTTCTGCATTGCATTGTGTTGATCCCATCAGAGAGATTATGATGGAAGACAGGATGGCAGAAGGACTCTAGGTTTTGTAAAAGTTAATTCATATGTTCAATGAAAGAATTATTATCTAGGAGAGCTGTTTATCTATGTAAACAGTTGTCAGCATGATTCTTTGTTCAGTAAGAGATAAAGCTTTTCAAACAGATCACATAGAGTGAGTTCAGGATGGCAAAACATTGAATCATAGAATAATTTGTTTTAGAAAGAATCTCCAGGAAAATCCAGTTCCCTTTGCTCAAAGCAGGGCTCAGTTCCAAGGTAGAGTGGCTGGACCAGAGTTGTATCCAGTCAAGGATATCTGTAAGGTTGCAGATTTCATTTACATCTGTCTTGACACATGTTCAGTGTTTGAATACCTTGTGTACTATTTTTCTTTCTAATTTGTAATTGAAATTTCCCTAGTTATAACTTGTGTCTCTTGGTATCAAACAAGCAGGTGAGACAAGTCTACATTCATGTGAAAAACTGGACATAAGAAGCAGTTTAAAATTATGACAGATACCAGAATTAATAAAAATACAGTGCTTTAAAATTAGACATGGGACTTCACTTTGATCTTCAGTCACTACAAATATTGTACTGATGAGTACAATTCATCATGACTGCCCCTGGATTTCAAGATCAGAAAGAACATGCAGTTTGCGGCTCAGTATTTAAAATAGCCCAAATATTAATGGAGCACATAACAGGGACATGCTTTCTTGTGGCATCATAGAAAAAAAGTGTCTCAAAGAGGAGGATAAAACATGAGCACATAGACAAGATCTCTTTTTTTTTTCCCCGCATAGTATTGTTTTTAACACTCAACAAGTAGAAGTATGTGAATTGTGACTTTTTTGATGTAGGAGCAGGATTCAGAGGGCAGTAGTTAACCTCCTCCTTTCTTTAATTCCTTATCCTGCCTGCTTCTAGTAAATATTTATCTGGGAAGCATGCAAAAAAACAGCTAGAAAATCTTTGATATAGAGCAGAATTTGCTTGAAGGAGTAGCTGGCCATATTTCTCAATAAATGCCTCACTTTCTAAAGAAACAGGAATAATTTGAAGCCAAATTTCTTTAAAAGCCTCAGTTTCCATATATTTTTTATAAATCTCTGATCAGAGGACCTTTTCATGTATGTGATGTATATAATAGCAGCGCAACATTAATTAAACCCAAAAAGGTGGCAGTTCCCAGGAGAGAAAATAAAGAGCAGGAAAATGGATATTGAGAAGGAAAAATTTCCATAAGAAATCAGGAAAGCAAAAAAGAGAGAGGAGTGGATAAAAAATGCATGAAAAGCATTAATAGGAACTAGTGATTAAATTTTAATTGTCAGAGGAAAATATGTATAAATAACAAATAGTAATGAGTGATATTCACATTAAAACACGTAAGGAGAAATCCAACATCGAAAGTTAGCTGAAGAAAAAACAATCAATAATGTTTTATTACAGACGGACATTTTTTTTAGAGGCTCTGTGAAGTGAGAAAGACAATGAAAGTTGCTCTTTCTTGTAGAGTGCATTATATTAAAAAAAGGGTTTGAAAAAAAGTTGTAGAATAGCTCATCACACAGACTACAATAGGAGGATCACTGTGCTCTGGAAATTGAGCTAATGATCCCAGTTTAGCAACCGGGACATTGCTAGTCCCAGAGACTTGTTATTCCTTGTAATAATGTCAAATTTTGGCACTTAAAGGCGGTAAAATCAGGAAAACACATTCAGTTTGAAAATTGGTTCAGGGAGAGGTGATCCGTGTCTGAATAGAATTGGTTAGAAAGTGAGCTGGCTTTTGTAAAAAGCCTGGAAATATTAATTAGAAGGATAAACACTAAAATATCGAGGTTTTTTGAGTTGGAAGTTTTCAGAGACAGGTCATCATTTTCCATGAGAAGCAGACACATATTTTAGAAGATTTTTGGTTAATCAGGAATATAGTTTTATGTTTTAGGACAACGTTTGCCAGCAGATTACTAACAGTACCTTGTTAGTAATCCTAACAAGTTTGTATTCCTAATTACTAGGATACTAATCCTAGGATCGTAGTAATTGTTACTAATTAGTAACAATTGTTACTAATCCTAATTCATCTCAGGTACCGAAGGTAAATGATACCCAAGACATGAAAAGTCCAAAACCAATGCTTTTTTGTTTGGATTCTTAATTTTACAGCAGTTCTTTGCCTTCCTGTAGGCTGGCATTTCACTTTTTTTGGTCCATTTTGTGGTTTGTTCACCTTTTGGAAAATTAGCATCTCATGACATTTGTATTTACCTAAGAGTCATCTAGAGGATGATATTTGGAATGAAATAAAAAAAGTAGTAGAAATTTATAAAGAGTAGTAGAAATTTATCCTTGGTTACACAGTGTAACCAAGGATAAAGGATAAATTGTAAGTTCTGTAAAAGATGTCCTTTTTGTGTCTTAGAAGATGCCTAGCTTGTACACTTTGAAAATTGTGGAAAGTCTTTTTGTGTGTGGTTTTCTTTGCCTGATGCAACATGCCACAAATATGTCCACAGTACAAATAATAAAAACAACAGTAAGATAGAGAGATGAAAATCTTTGGAGCGCTAAAGACATAAATTGGAAGAGGCAGAAAAGGAGTTATTGAAGCAATTAAATGGGAAGGGGGCCATGTCTGTAAAAATTCTTAGAGAAATATGTGTGATTTTTTTCACTATGGTGTCATGGTTTTTTGTTACTGCATTGTCTGATATTTACATCTTTGTTTTAAAATCCTGGAGGTGAGTTTTACAAATTATGTTGCTTATAGAAGTTATATATCCACCTCTCTCATATCTCTCTTCTGCTGGATATGCAGAAATGGAAAATACTTAAAGCACAGTACGAGCAAGAGGCCCATGAAAGAGACTTCACTGATGGCTGGCAGGTAAAATGTATTGACAGAAGGAGCATGTTACTTAAAAGAGTTGCTTCCTGCCTTGTCCTCAAAAAAAAGAGCAAAAATCTGGATGCTAGGAGTGGGTAATAACTTCCAAATGGAAATGGAAAGAAATCACGTATTTACTAAAACAAATAGTCAAGAAATAAGTTTCTTGAAATAGAGCACTTTTTCATATTCACTGTGCCTGATACTTATTGATAATGCAAGAGGCAGCTGGACACAAGTGCTGACTTTGCCCATCATTTGACTGTGGCTAATTCCTTGCTACTCTAGCAATGAAGGGATGAGTTTGAAAACCTGCAAAATGCAGTTCTGCCCTCATTTCTGTGAGCAGGCATGTGCCTGAATGTGGAAGAAGTTTTTATGTTCTGGAAGATAAGAGCTGGTTTTGTAAATGCTGGTGATTATTGGTCCCCAGAGCACATACTCCTGGTTAATGCTTTGTTTATATTTATAATACATGCCGTGTTTCCTAAAGTCTTGTTGCAAGATCTGACAAGACATTTGTTTAAGTGAGGCAGATGTGTCTGGTGGCAAAACCACTGTGCAGAGTAGCAGTGCAGCAGGGCAAGTGTACCACAGACCTCTCCTTAGCTGAGGTGTGAAACAGCTATCACAGCTGTGACACCCTTGAAAACCAGAGCATCTGATGAATGCCCTTGGAAGGCACATTAGCCTTCACCCCAGCAGGAGACATTTGTAGCAAGCAAGAACACTTACTTATTTAATTGTATGTCCAGCAGCTGGATGGAGAAAAAGAAATGGGCTGCTCCACAAATGGAAAAATTAACAAAGCCTAATCCAGATTTGACCTAGGTCCCCACATAACTCTTCAGAATAACCCTGGACCTTTTTCATACCCATTCCACTCCCTGAAACTTTTTATTGCCCCAGAGTATCACCATCTTCCCCCTGGGTTGCCCTCCACTCTGGCTGAGCTACAGGCAGCATGCTGCCCATTCAGAGCCAAGGTTGGGGTGTGCTGACCACCCATTGCCCTCCAGGATAAATGGTACTTATTTTTTATTCTGCCCGATTGCCAGCGTTCATTTCTTTTTAGCAACTTAATTCTCTTCAGTACTTCGGCCCCACTGCTGATTTGTTTGAAATCTGACAGCAGGTTCCCAAGTTACCAGGAAAGACCAGAAGCTCCAGGTGTCAAGTCTCATTTCCTTGGGAAACCACAGTTTAAATAAATGGTCACAGATCAGTGATTAGATTGCAGCTTCTGCTGAGAACTTCATGGGCTGAGCTGCTCAGAGCTTCAACTCAAATAAATCCGTGCAGCATGATGCTAAGTTTCATCAGTGTGACTGTTATATAGGCCTCATATGCCACAGAAAAAAGCTACCTTAGAGGTAGTTTTAGCAAAGGAACCTGACCTTATAAAAGTAGAACTTTCATATTTCATTTGCTAAAGATTTCCCCTCTCCGTTTTCCTCTCTCCCATTCCCTTTTCTTTTCCCTTTCCTCTTTCCTTTCCTGTTTTTGCCTTTGCTTTCAAAAGAAATTGCACTTTGGCTTTTTCAGATGGATGCCTGGCTCAGAGTAAAGGACATGCAGTGCACAATCCCTAGCAGAAGCTGAAAATGGATGATGTCTACTGAGGCTTTTCGATGATGTCATCTCCTCTTTTTCTGTTTGAAATGGGTGATAGGAAAATGTTCTAAAGTAAGACTGAGTGACCTCTTCATCCCTTGACTTCTCTCTCCACGAGTCTAAAAAACATCAGAAGAAATGACCACTCAACTACCAGAGGAGTCTGTGGAGACCCAGAGCTCAGATGAGCTTGAGTGCAAGATATGTTACAACCGCTATAACCTGCGACAGAGAAAACCAAAAGTGCTGGAGTGTTGTCACAGAGTGTGTGCCAAATGCCTTTGCAAGATCATAGACTTCGGTGATTCCCCACAAGGAGTCATAGTGTGCCCATTTTGCAGGTTTGAAACGTGCCTGCCAGACGATGAGGTTAGTAGTCTTCCCGATGACAACAACATCCTTCTGAATTTAGCCTGTGGGGGAAAGGGAAAGAAGTGCCTACCAGACAACCCAACAGAACTGTTGCTGACTCCCAAAAGGCTGGCGTCTCTGGTTAGCCCTTCTCACACCTCTTCTAATTGCCTGGTTATAACAATCATGGAAGTACAAAGAGAAAGTCCCCAGACTCTGAACTCAACCCCCGTGGTGGAATTTTACAGGCCTACAAGTTTTGACTCTGTTGCAACTGTGTCCCACAACTGGACAGTGTGGAACTGCACATCTTTGCTCTTCCAGACCTCGATTCGGGTGCTAGTGTGGTTGCTAGGGTTGCTGTACTTTAGCTCCTTGCCTTTAGGGATCTATTTACTGGTATCCAAGAAAGTCACCCTTGGGGTTGTCTTTGTAAGCCTTGTTCCTTCGAGCCTTGTTATTCTCATGATTTATGGCTTTTGCCAGTGTGTTTGCCATGAAGTTCTAGACTGCATGTCATCTTGATAACAAATACAGTAAAATAAGGTGTATTACCAGATGTGTAGCATAGTTGATTTATCCTGGTTTTGTATTCTTTGTATTCTTATTTATTAATATTGTCCACTGGACTAAATGGAAGCAGTGGCCCTAGTTACATGGTCCCTTTTTTTCCAGCTGAATTTGACCCCCCTCACCCTGAGCTTTTTTTGAGCTAAGAATTGGAAATAAAAATTACATGTTGATTTCAAAGGGCTGAATTTTAGAAAGGGATAAAGCAAAATCGCCAAATTTGGTGCATGCTGATGCTGCTGCTGCTGCTGCCATTGTTCAAATGAGTAGGACTTTGCTTTGTATTGGGTTGATCAAGTCAGTTCAGGCTGTAGGATTCACCCAGGAAGAAATTACTGTAGCAGACACCCTCCAGATGCAAGTACTGCATCTCTTCACCCAAAGCATCTCATGCTCTGAAATATTTGTTATTTATAATCCATCATCATTTATAGCAAATTAAATCACTCTATTAGTTAATATTATAAGAAGAATAAAACAAACTAGCAATTTTTTTAGTTCTTGTTCTAGCAAAAATACTTGTGAGAGGCCAAGATTTTGAATGTTAAAAACTTGTCTCCAGAACTTGTCTTTCCCCAAAGAGAAGCCCATTTTTTCTTGTCATGCAGTTCCAGCTCACTGAAATATTCCTGCTAATGAGTACTTCTGGGGACAGAGCCACGTCTTTGCTGTTCTCCAGGTGCACTTATTTCAGTGTACACACCTTAGGCTTCCCTTTGAGGGTTCAGAGCTCTGCAGATTTCTCTAGCTATGTTCTGTTATGCTTACCCTCCCTCCCAGCATTTCCACCACCACTAGTGACATATCCAAGCCACCAGTCCTTCCTAATGGATGACCAACCTCATGCACATGTACTCTGTGGCAGCTGTACTGGAGAATTTGGCTTATGTGACTTTAGCTCTCAAGACTTTTATTCCCAACCATTAGGAAACAGATCTTCAAACACTAATACAAATTCAAGAAAAAAAATCTGAAATTATTAACTGGAGTTCTGTTTGTTTGGTCTTTTGGGTTTGGGGGTTTGTTTGTTTGTTTGTTTTTGTTCTGAGTTCACAGAATGAGCATTGTAAGGAGATACTGTGACTTTGGGAAGGTTTCTGTTTAAGGCATAGTCCTTCAAAATGTTTAATACTCTGAACTCCCCCTGTCTCCACTGTGAGTTGATGGCAATTTAGATGTGCCAATTAGTATATTTCCATTAGTGGAGCTCAGAGGAATTACTGATACTTTACCATTCCACAAATAGAACCAGGCCCTGTAAGGCTTGCTTGTATGTTGCATGGTTTAGGCTACTTTTTGAACTACTGGAAGAACACAAAAATAAGTTAATATTTAATGTTTATGTGTATAACTAGGTCTAGCAACACCGCAACTGCAAACTGGTTTTCTTGTGCACAGCAGAGTGGAATTGAGCAGTGCAAGCCTGGTTTTGGGGTCTGGCACAAGATTTAGTCATTTCAGGGCAGTGTAAAAGGGAGAAGGTTTTGTTGCATGAGAATTGAATGTATGGCTTAAAAATATACTCTTTAGAGCAAATAGACTTTGGTAAGAATGAAAAAATGACAGTGGGAAAAGCAGAGCCTGTCAAGAGGATTTGAAGTTAAGCTGGTTCAGCTTTTGTAGATGGCACAGGTAGTATCTGCAGTTTTTTTCCTTTTGCAAACAGAGAAAATCTGGAAATGTAAAGGTCCTGCTTTTCTTGACACTCATTTTATAATAGTGCATATATATGTGTGTGTATGTACATATAGACACATATGTAAGAACAAAACTTACAGCGAAATTATAGTTTTCAAGTGTATGGAGTTATGGAGCTATGTATTGAATGATTAAAGGAAATGTTTCAGACTTTTCTGTAATGACAATAATTATACCTAAAATATTTTCAGGATTCCTAGAAAATACTATTCCTAAGTAATTGTTTTAAATGTTTGTGGTAAAGCACATGTAGTTAGAAGAGGAATCATCTCCAGTCAAGGTTTGACTCATCTATGAACTCGTAAATTTTAAGTATGCAGCAACAATCTTGTTGAAAAGAAGGAAAAACAGAAACCTATGTGGTTTTATAGAACTTCGTAACTTTTGGAAAGATGTATTTGTAGTGTTAGGGGTTTATATGTTTTAGGATTTGTTCAATTTGTCTGAATATAGTGTCTCTAATAAAGGGCTGACTAACAGAGGATATAGGTTTTGCAAATGTGTGATATATATGAATTACCTCTGCACAACATGTTCTGCAGTGCTACCTGTTGTCTTTTCCTTTTGATTATCAGCTGATAATCTTAGCTCCAGCACCAGGTATTTTGTACTCTGTTTTAAAACAGAGCCTAATTGTATCAAAATTACAGTGGTATCAGTTACACATCACAGCACAAATTAATATGCCTGTTGTTATACTTCTCTACTCTTCAGACTGCCAGCCCATTAAATTTATGCTGTTACTTCAGGCTGTGCTGCAATGCAAACCCACTCAAAGATGCAAGCGTGCAAAAGCATATTGATTGTGCAGCTATGCTACCACTAAGACAGAGCATGCTATTGCAGCTTTGGGGTCATAAAATACCTATATGACTTACAATATAGCCATTGAGAATTGCTGGGAGATAAATCTCAATTATTTGTGGAGAAGAATTTTTGCTGTGTGACTGAGACTAGAAGAACTTTGGATATTACTCTTTCCTTATTTTTATTCTCCACCATCCTTTAGACTTAGAACTGAAAACTCTTGTGTCCTCTGCAGTGGAATAACTGCTGAAATCAATGTAAATGGGACTAAAATCAAGACTTGCATACTTCTCTGCCTGCTTTTCCTTCCTTTTCTCTGACTGTTTTTCTCTCCTTGGAAAGTAATGGCTCCTAGGGTTGTAAAATACTGCTTGCATACCAAGGCAATTCCCTTTCAGTGGGATTTATTCCTGCTATGCTCAGACATGACTCAACCAAGTACAAAGTGGTAGAAATTCATTACTATAGGATTATTTTAGTCCAAATGAGATTTTTTTTTTTTTTTTTTTAATTCCTGCTTATCCTATGGATGCAGACTGTATCCTCACCAGCTGTTCATTTACAGTATGAAAACCTGGTATCCCCTGAGGGCTGGGGCAGGATGATGCAGGAGCAGCTGCTGGGCACAGCTTAGGAAGGATGTGCTGAGCTGGACCATCCTGTGAGCAGTGAGGGATGAAGCTGTGCAGGTGTGGCTTGAGCCCAGAGCCCAAAGGGCAGTTAACAGAGTGTGGGTTAACAGAGTCTGTGGGTTCTTGCATAGGACATGGGACTGGGGTTGAGCTGACTGAGAAGCTGAGCAAAGCAGAGATGGGGTTTTGTCTATGCCTAGGACAAAGGGGCTGTGTTTTGAATAAATATTTTGGGGTATAGCTGCTGGAAACAGTTTAATGTTTTTCATACTGACCTTTCTGGGGTTTAAAATTCATTCGGTAATTAAATTAATTCACTTCTGTTATTACAGTAGTGAAATAGATTTGGGCATACTCCCACTGTTGTGTTAACTATTTAAAGCTGCAGGAGTGGCCAAAGTAAGGGCTGATATCTTTGGTTTTTTTTACTGATATCTGCATTGTGAGCTTTGGTAGGTCCTGCTATATTGATTATAGGCCCACAGAACTGTATATGCTAATACAAAACACTTAAAATAGGCAAACTCTTGTCCTGATGACATTATTGGCAAACTTCAGGGCTGCCAGTATTTTATGATGTACCCAAAAATAGACTTTTCCAAACAGACTTGGTTACCTGAAGATACAGATAAGTTGATGCTGACAAAGCCAAGGCCATAGCTTTGATCCCTGTATGGACCATTCACTTAAAAGTTGGATTTGATATCCTCGTGGGTCCCTTCCAACTCAGAGAATTCTCTGTTTTTGTGGAGTCCAGCAGCACACAGCCAGATAGACAAGCATGGAACAGGAAAACACAGCTTTCCACCTAAGTGGCCACACTTCAACCTGAGGAAGAGGAACTGAGGAAGTTCACAGGAATGGATGATGTTTTTGAGGAAGTTCCTTCTTATTGGGTACAGGGCCATTGTTTTTCTTAATTTTAACCAGTTCTAGTGGTAGATTCAACTCACTGTTCCTCTTACTCTTCTGCCCCCTCTCGTGACAAAAGTCTACATCAAACTGTGGATAAACAGTATTTTGAAATGAAGCAATCTTTTCTACTACACTGAGTTTGCAGCCCAGTCCAGCACGGCAAGACTCATACTGAAAATACGGCAAATTGCAGCCAGGATGCGAGAGTGAACAGGGTGCAGTGGGAAACAGTAGCATGTTGTTAAAACAGCTTTGATGTCAAAGCAAGGAAAACATGTGGCTATATTGTGCCTCGTCTTGGCTGGTTCAAAATTACTGAGAGGCTGTCCCAAGCCTGAGGGCCACCGTGGCTCAACACCCACCCCTGCATTACCTCTGGGACAGTTCGCTTCAGCTGTGCATCTTGATTTCTTGTACAGGAGTTCTATGTCAAGATTTCATCTTCCTGCATGGATCATGGGTATACTGAAAGATCCACAGTGTTACACTCTTAAACATTTTGACTATCCTAATGTTTTTCAGGGTTGGGTTTTTTTCCATTACTTCTACATCTTTGCCATTTCTACAAAGCAAGACAGTGCACTTTATTTTAAATAGAGTAGTGTCTTCAAGAGAAAAATAAAAAATGTAGGGAAGAAGAACTGAGAATTTTGAAATCATTTTAAGATATTCAAAGTGGTAGAAAGAGAGTGAGAATCTTTTTACTTTCATACTAGCAGACTAGATGTTATCCTTTGAGTGACATCAGTAAACATTCAGTGCTGGAGATTCCCAAGGGAGTTGCCAGACCTTAGGCACAGACCCCGTACTCCACTACTTTTCTATAAAGCACCATTCTTCCTTTTGCATCAGCCACCTCTGTCAAAGTTGAACCATCACAGTTCACAAAGAGTTCTGACACAAAGAATAAATCCCCAGTCTGGGGACAGTAAATCATCTTTTTAGAGACACGTGTGACAGTAGCAAAGCTTTCAGTGTTAGATCTTAAACAAAGAGAAGTCATCTTGCAGTTTGAATTGCTAGCATAAATTTAATTTTAAATCAAGTTTCATTGTGTTGGGCAACACTACAATTAGAAAACTTTTTTGTTGTTGTTTTTCTGCCTTTTGCCATACAAATGTTGTTTGCATTTTAAAAAATGTATTAAATTGTAGAAATCAGAGATGGATAGGAAGAAGCCTAATAAGTAATTTTATCCATTTCCTATGCCGCTGTAGAGATGAATGCTTTGTCTAGTCTGGTTTTAAATATCTAAAGTGGTGAGGCCTCCACCTCTTCCCACAAGAGACTTTTCTGCCATTTAATAGCCTTCTTTGTTAGGAAATACTTGCCTCATACTGATCCCATTTTTTTTCTTCTGCATAATGTAGTCTCTTTCTTCTATGCCCACTATTTTAACTTTTATGAAATCTGGGAAATGTATCATATTTATCCATTTCATACTGTAGCTGAATAATTCATAATCCTTGTTATTCAAGTAACAAAAGAGATAAGCAACCAGTAGTTGAATAGCTAATATTTCACTGAGATGGTGTACCATGTACAGTGGGTATGTTTCCTGGCAAGTCCTAGCTGACACTTCTTTCTGCATTAGGGAGTGAAAAATGTCAAGAATGTCAAGTGAAACTAAAGAAATGCATCTTCACAAATGCATGCATGGCAATATTACTGAAATTTCAAGAGGTGCTGAGGCAAACAGCCTCCTTCTTTGGATAGAGCTTTTCTTTCTAGAAGTGGATGATTTTTTTAAAAGTACGCTTTCAAAAAGCATTTGAATTTTCTTTTCATAAGCAAACCTCTAGATGAGAACCACACTATGTCAAAACTCTTTAACTTGTTGAGAGACAAGGCTGGATTGATTGCCACTCACTGCTAAGCAGTTTTTGCTGACAGCTTAGCTCAGAAGAAAAAATTAATCCAGCGTTACAGAGTTTGAAAAGATGCCTTTGCAACTGTGTCACTGGAATCAGATCTGTGTATGAAAAAATGACTCATGTCTTGACAACAGTAACTTCATTTCTGATTTAATTACAACATATTAGATAATCCTCTGCCTCACTCAAAGGACAAGAAGGAGCAGTGTGACTAAGGAAATCCTAGGTGGAAAGCTAAATTTTATGTGGTTTTGCATTCAAAAGCTACTTACTTTAAAAAAGCAATGCTATGCTTTATGCTGACCCTGGGCCAGGTGGGAACTCTGCTGGGTCTTTCTAACCTCAGAGCTGTGGTGGATGCACACAAAAAAGGTACATGAACAGCCCACATGGACGAAGAGCTCCTCATATACCTCCTAATATATGGCAATCTGCAGTTTGGAGATCTCTTGAGACGGAGGTTGTGTCTGTGGGTTTGATCCTCGCCTATGGAATTCTTTGGATTCCTTTAAATGTGTTTAACCCACTTATAGTATTGGCAACTATAAATTCCCACAGCATAGAGTCCCACAATTTAATTCTATACTTGGTGGAAAAGGTCTGCTTGTCTTAAAAACCCTGAGATATTTGTTTCATCTGCCCTACTTATTCCAATAAGGAAAGCAGTTCTGAGGTATGATGGCACATTGTTTCCTCTACTCCCCAGAACTTCATCTCTCCTTGGAAATGTTAACATCATGGTTTTATCCCTCCTGCTTCACCTTGGCTGCCTTTTGTCCAGGCTGAACATCCTAGTCTATTTGATCTCTCCTTAGGCAGCAGGCTTTCCATGCTCACATCAGCCACTGCACTTGCCTGAATCTTTTCTACTTCGTCTCCTTTTTTACTTTGAGATGGGATTAAGCATTTCGAAATAGATTCTAATTAGTGCCATTTGTTGATAAGCCATGTGACCACATAAGACACTTGTATACTCCTATGGCCATGGAAATCACTTTGTCATTTTTATTGGTCTTGACAGCACATCTGAGGTGTTACACTTGATTATGTTTATTTTATATATTATATGGATGTGCACTGATAAACTCACTAACATGTATCTATCCTGGGCGTTCCGATGTCCCTGTTTAAATTGTCTGGTTCACATGGGTGCAGAAAACAGTAGATTCCAGAGGATATTTAATTTAATCTTGACACAGACTGTACAGATTTTAGCTCTATTAAGCACATTGCCTGACATTGCTGGACTGAGCAGCCACTCATCATCTCTCTCTGCCATAGTGGTGGCACCTACCTCACCTACTTGCTGCAGCCATCCCAAACAACAACTTAGAGCTTTTTTTATTGCAAAGGATATGTTTTTCTTTTAAACACCTTTTACTGAATCTTTTATTTCTTTAAGACCTGTGGCCTTCTTCATGTCCTTCTTTCTTCATTCCAAAAAGAGGAGGTGTTCTCAGATAAAATTATTAGTAATGATGCTGGTTAGCCAGTAAGCCCATTACATTGGGTTCTTCATATTGCCAAGTAGGGCAAAAGTTTGGGGTCTCTTCCTTCAGATGTCCTACCAGATATAAGCAGGGACTTCAGCATCTTGCTGCCCTGGGCCTCACAGAAGGCTCCTTGCAGCCCCTGGAGGTCTTCGTGCTGATGCTCTTTACATCCATGTCCCATCTTTTAGTTAGAAAAACTAAGTGACTCTAAGGAAACATTATTATTGCATTAAAACTAGATAGAGCTTATTTTCTCTCAGCAAAGAATGAAATTCTGAGGCTGAAACTTTTTGGGGCCCTTCCAGGTCAGCTGCAAATCTCTAATTACTTTTTTGTTTGTTTTAGTAACTAAACACAATAATAAAACCAGGTCAGTGAGGCTGCATGAATCATGCAGGTAGTTGATGAAATTTCACAAGTAGGTGCTGAAAATGTGGCAGGGGTGGGGGGGAAAGGGGGTTCTAAAAAAATAAGAAAATGGAGAGAAAGGCTTGATCACACAATAGGGCTTGGGTGGAGAGGGCAAACAGCTGTAGATGTTCTACAAGAGGGTGCAGAAATGATGCACAAAGACAGGTAGAATGTTAAGAATGTGTGTGTACACTCCAGTGAATTATGGGCACATTGTAGAGTGACATTCTCAATCAAATAAACTTGAAAAAAAGAAGTTTTAATCATATATTGCTTTACTTTTTACTTTGTCACAAAAAACCCATAGGTTTTAAATTCCAGATCACGTTGAGGCTTACCAAATGTGACATGAGTTTTATCAGAGGAGTTTGGCTGCTGTAACTTTGCCTTCTATAACTGTCTTTTTTAGATTTATGAGGAAAAGTCATAGTGTGGGAACTTCTTTTTTGTTTGTGTTTATTTCATGAGCAGAACGATTTTGACATGGTAGCAAATGGCAAAAATATAACCATTCCTATCTGAAATAATGAAGTACTAATGTAAAAGCAATTGTTTCACTCAATAAAACTTTAATTTTTCAGTAAAGATTTGTCATGAAAAACATATTTCTTAATGTCTCGGTTTGAAGGTCTTTCAGATTTTATTCCTGTTATGCATTGGAACAGTTTAAAAAATAGACAGAAGGTGAGTATGTGATAGTATTTCACAGTGTGTGTTTTAACCAAATAGACAGAATATTTTTGTTTACTGCACAAGTATGTAAAGTGTTTCATGCAAAGGAAGACTGCAAAAAAACTAAATGAAAGCTAGACAAACTTCTAGATGATCACTCAACCGTGTATTTTTAAAATAAAATGACAGCACGTATGAGGGAGCGTTCCAGGTAGCAGCCAGAAAGTCGCTTGCAGCATGTATTTTGCATTGGAGTCCTACATTTTCTGGCCTTGCCAACTGACTGTTACTAAAAACACAGGGCCGATTCCTGGTTTAGAGAAGGATGTTCTTGCCTGGAAACCCTTAGTCCAGGCACCTCTAAAGCCTGATTCCACCAGCGTTTGCTGCTTTTGGAGGCTGCCAGCTGCAGGCTGTCCCTCGCGTTGTCAGAGAGGTGTCGGTGGAGCCTGGTCGCAGGGGACATGGATGTGATTTGCACACACGTGCACAGGGAAATGGAGCTGCTCAGCAAACACATACTCCCCTGGCATGAATTATTCCTTCTTCTAGCAGGACTGCAAGGAGTAAGTGTGTTGTGTAACTCAGCTGGCTTCAGGTGCAGCTAGACCATAAAGGAGTGCAACTCACAGGGGTGCGGTGTGTGATCTTGTAGAAGTGGGTAGAATTGGAAGATTTATTCACATTAGCCAGTATGTGGCCACTGGTGTAATTTGCATTTTCAATGGATGAGACTTTGGTTTAGTGATGGCTAGATATAAAACAGTGCTTCTTTATTTTTTAAATTGCAAAACCTTCCCTGCCATGCTTTGCTTCCTTTTTCTCTGTAAAACTGAGGGATGGCCCAAAACTGATCAGCTTTCTGATATCCAGATCTTATGAGCCTCTAAGCTTGCAGATATTTGGACCCTGGATTGTAGGCCAAACCCACTCTGAGCTGAAAGTAACCCATCCTTGGAAGAACGAGATATACTGTCTATCCCTCTTTCTAGCGTAGAAATAAAAGCTCAGATTAAAGTGTAGGCATTTGTTTTGTTCCGTGGTAAATTCAAACATGAAGTTTCTTTTCAATTTCATTTTTACCACCTCAGAATTTCATATATTTCTCCTGGTTTTTCCTGACAAAACTTTATCCATAGGTTTAGAAAATCAAGTGCAGTACAGAAACAAATGAGAGAGAATGTGATAGTCACTTGCAATTTCTTTGTTTCATTATTGAACTATACTCATAAAAGCAGCATAAAAAATAAATTGGGAAAATAGGCAGCATTATTAGATATCCAGACTGAACTTCTAGCACTTACCCAGCATTGCTGGAACCTCCAAAGAGGAAAATCAATGAAGTTTAGACCAATATTCTTGATATGTTAAGGCTGAAAGTCAGCTCTCTCCTTCCTCAAACAGAAAATATCAGTAGCTGCTTATGCATTGCAAAGGGATGCAAACCTGCTCCTCTTGCCATTGACACACTGTTTGAAAGGCAAATTACCTGATGGTTGATTTTGCTGGAGGCATTGGTGTTTTGACCTGGGACTAAGCCCCTGGCAGGAGCAGGGGAGTGCAAGTCAGCATCACCTGGTTGTCCATCCCTATGGCAACAAGAGGTGGGGAGGGCTGGGAGGACTGTGGCTCCGAGACCTTGCTTGTCTGAAATGTGAATCATGGCTCTCTCCTTGACCAAGGAGATACAGCTGAACCATGTGGTGCCAGACACCTCTGGGAAATCCTACAGGGCAAACTGCGTTGGCTTCAAAGGGAGAATTGGGAGGAAGAGCCTTGTGGGTATCTTTACACGGCAGCAAATGAGAATGATTATTTTAGAGAGAAAAAAATCTTTGTAATTTTGACATATATGGAGGCTTCAGGTTTCTGGACATCATAAAGTGAGAAGAGTAAGGTGTACGTCCCATGTCATCTCTGCAGGTGGCTGTCCCAGCAGCCTGTGCCACATGTGCTGCTCTTCCCTCAGGCTACAAGAAAAACTCCCTCAGACCTCCTTGCACGTTGGTCACTGGTTGTTTCCAAACCCAGGCAGAATAAACAGGGTAATGTGGATGCTGTGGACACTTTGCTACTTGATAAGCATAGGGCAGCATCTGTGGGGAAGCAAAGGGAAGTGGGGGAGCAGGAGTGAGGGCCCCCAGTGGGGACAGGGATGTGTAATGAGTAGGGAAGCCTGTGTGGTGGGGAAGAGAAACCAGGAGGTGGAGGCTAATGAAAACCCAAGCCCTATCCTGAACTGACTCTGAAAAGACTCTTTATGCATCAGTCTTCCTTAAAGAAAATTTATCTGTGAGCAAATGGCTCATAAAATTAATACCAGTGACAGGTAAAATTGGACAAGAAAAAGTGAGACTGTCACTGGTTAGCTTGGAGGCTTTCCAGTCAGGCATGTCAGATGAATTTTTCCTAGGCTAAAGATCCTGCTAAAGCTGTCTCAGACCTATCAATGGTCTCCTTCAAAAATTCAGGATGAAATATCAGGAAGAAGGGAAAAGACAGGTATGTTTATATTTTTGAAAGAGGAGTTGGTAGGAGCAGAGAATTAGTGACTGGTCAGCTCTCTGCAGCTCTCTGTGGTTCCCCTGATCAAGCTACTCTTATACTCGAAGGTAGATGCCAGACTACCCATTGCTCCTGCCATGATTATGTCTCTGAATGATTGAAAAATTCCATATTTGTTATGGTAAAGGAAAAATCCAAGGTGAAGGTAAAAGCATAAAGGAAAAAATCTACTAAAAAAAATACACTGTAGGAGTTGCATGCCTCTGAATCACCTAGGATTCATTTAATAACCAATTGTTTCAGTAAAACTGTAGTAAAAGAAATTTCCTATTCACATGGGTTTACTTCAACAGCTGCCAAGCACAAATCAATGAATGTTTACTTTGGTGCCTTTGTCTGACAGAGAAGGATTGTTTCTGGCAAGCACTTTATATTGTATTAAGATATCAGTCAAAACAAACAAGAATGTGAAAATTGCATTTCAAAAGTAATCTAAAGCCACCATGCAGAGTCTCAGACATTAAAGGACACAGCGAGGGTAGATGTGTTGGTATATTCAAAGAATGGCAATATATTTGCCTCTTTTAAGTTCTTGATGTGAGTGAAACTCTTATTGATCCGTAGATTTATTCTTTTAGCACAGAGAATAGTGCTCAGACTTTACAATGGCAATGAGTGTTTCTCCCTGCACCTGGATATCCCAACCACCAGTGTGCTTGTGCAAAAAATTTTGATAGGTAATTTAGCTGCAGGCAAGTCACAAGTAACTCCTGTATTTCCACCATCAAATACCAGAAGGGGTAGAGAAAAGGGAAAACAGCAAATCAAAGCAGTGTCATTAATATATTTAAAATCCTTTCCAGTTAACAATTTATCTACTGCATATAGCAAACAGCAAGTTAAAAATATTCAGATATGTAATTTCTTCTTTCAGCTTTACATAGTTTTCTTAACACATGACTGTTGAAAGAGGTTTTTATGAGTGTTTTTTTCCAATTGCTTTGCTGTATGACCTCACCTTTGAATTCCTCAAACTGACAAAAGCTTCGGTAGCTCAGTGTACAAGAAGCTCCTGCTGTTAGTCCCACTACAGCATCTTAATCGCAAACCAGAGATGATAGCTCATGTTCAAAGAGCACAGACAGAGGTAGGACCAGTGACCTATCTAAGCTGTCTTACAGTGTGAAGTTTTTCTGGGAATGCTGAAGGCTAACAGAGAGAGAACAAAAATTAAAAATGGTGTATCAAGAGTGCTCCCCAAATCAAGGGAGGGGTGTACAGCTTCCTCAGATGTGAAAAGCTGTACACTCCATCTATCACCAGGCACAGCACCACACCAGGATGTGCCTATATGTGAAGTGCCTGATGTTACTGAAGTCACTAATGGGGTTTTCTCTTTTCTTTTCTGTGGGTAGGGGAATGAGGGTATAGGATGCCTCCTACATCTAGTGGGTGACAATGAAAACCCACTGGCACACTTTAAAACATAAACATATAAGATTGTCATCATGTTAAAGGTGACACAGTCAAAGAAATGTACCTTGCAGCTGCAGCAGCAGGGAGTGAAGAACAAAGATGGAGGATGGCAAAGTGCATTGCCCGAGCATCTCGTTAGATCCCAGAAGGAGGTGCAAGGGAAGCTCTGCCTGCCACACAGGTGAGTCCTGCTCCTACCTGAAACTTCCATGGTGCTGGAAAAGGAACCTCAACAAACTGCTCTTGGGTAAACTTCCATTTACCATAAACTTTGGGGGGCATGAATGGTAAACCAAGAAATCCAACACTCAGGAAAGTATCTTAGAGAAGGCAGCAGAGAAGTAATTTAGATTTGCTGAGGGGATCTGCTGTTCTATCATGATGACCTAAGGAGGTTTCCCAGCCTGGAAGTCTCTGATGTCTGCCTCCCCACGTTTTTCAGGCAGCCACAACTCAATGGACAGAGGGATGACTGGCTGACACTACATCACTGCTCACCAGAATGGGGCCACCTCTGAGCCAGAAGTGGTGGAAAACAGGAAGCACAAAAGCTGCAGCCTGATGCAGCAACACACACACATAAATGTTGCATTGCAAAGTGATGCAACTTAGGATCAGAGACTTGTACTGTACAAGCTGAGGCAGTGAATCAGTGAGGGCAGCACTGTAATGGCATGGTCCTCTCTGAAAGCTTCCCACTGCAGTAGCATGGGATCCATCTGGCACAGATATTCCTCTCTCCTGGTCCAATCCCACAGATAAGAACTAGACCTTACTGATAATGCTGATCCTTCAGCCTATGCTGTCCAACCAGCTCATCCTGAAACTGCAAAGAGAAATGGAAAGGAGGTGGAGACAGATTTGGGTCTTCACAGAGATAGATTTGAGTCCTGTGAATCTTCACGGGTGAGTCCTCCTGCAGCAAGGATGGTCCCTGTCAAACACTGAGGTTTTTTATCTTTCTAAGTTACTTTGGTAAATAGGTCCACGTGCCTGGCCACTTCTCTCAGGCAAATGGTGCCATGCACTGGTCAGCAGTATTCAAGGCCCACAGCAGAATCGAGAAAGGTGTCAGGGTTAGCAATTCCCTATGGAGTATTTATTTGAATTCGGGGTTTGCACAGTCTACTACATTAGGCAATCTTGCCATTGGCCTCCAGCTGTCTTTATTTTGATGAGCTCCTCTAATTTGTTGTTCAACCTCCATAATCAATAACTTTCTATTAAGACTGATATCCCTTGCCATCTTTCTAAAATACCATTAGAAGGTCTGTAAAAGGCAGGGAATTCACAATTTTATAGAACCAGATTGGCCCTGAATCTTCACAGTAGTCTCTCCACAGGGCCTAAATACATGTGAATAAAACAGGCCTCCTTTTATTGGATTTCTTTTGGAGAGAACTGTGGTTTACATCATAAGATTCCTGTTAGTGAGGTGACACTGAACTCTGGTTTGCCTTGCTCAGAAGGGGTTTAAAATGAAGATTATATCTTGTAGCTCTAAGTCAGGAAAATATTCATGTGTGTGCTACTGTAAGAAATGGGGTCTTAGCGCACACTACTGTCAAACATATGTTTAGGAAATTTATTTTTAGACAGAGGTGAATTTAAACAGCATGTTAAAACCTGTCTTGAACTGGGACACAGTAGATAGCATTAACCTGGCTAGATTTCCCTACTGGCATTCAGTTTACCTAAGCTCTTTGAAACACTAGCAAAAGAAAAAAAACATATGGTATCAAGACTTTGCTAGCAATGGTATTTGTGTATACTGTAAATGTGTCATCAGTTGCCTTTTGATAGTGTTTGTAACACTGAACTGTTAATTACAGTCTTGTGTAATCTTGAATAAGTAATTACAGTTTGGTGTAATCCAACTCCTTAAATTGTTTTTTTTTTTAATTTGTATTTTTATTTTACTAAATCCTCTGGTGTTGCGTAAGCTTTTCATTAGTACTGGTCGCTGTTGACATCAAAATTAGTAAGTAAATTTAGCACAATACACTAATGTGCAAATAGAATCCTTCTTAATGAGTCTTTGGGGGATTTTTTAGGTCATCCCTTTTTTCCCCCATTAAGACTACATCAGCAATAAAAAGCATCACATCTTTACTTTGCACAGGTGCTGACTGCCTTCATGCATTCTTGCAGCCTTCTACTGTGTTTCCACAGCAGCAGCAATCTTCACAGTTCACACAATAAAATTATTAAGTAAACTGTCATAATATTATGGTAAGATAAATCTATCTACCTGGCCACAGTTCATTTGCATTTTACAAATCATCAACAAATGGAACATGTGAAAACAAAATGCTTTTGACAAGAGATGGAGATGATTTCGGAGTTCTTTATTAGTATGGATGATGGTAACAGAAGAGGTGTAAATCACTGATATGTTCCTGCTCATTAAGGAGATCTTTAAAGATAGTAACAGACTCATTTGCAGCACTTAGCATTGTTTAAATCAGCTCAAATAGAAATCAACCCATAGATTTCTGTGACATTCTGTCTTAGGTGCTTAGAATGAAAATGATAGAGAATGAGAAGCTGAACAAAAGGTGGTTACCTAACCTCTCTGCGTCCCAAAAGCCTGTAGGTTGCATGTTATTACAATGCCTAAATGATAGAAATATTTTTGATAAAAGCTTTATTCTACCTCACTGAAAAGCCACAGATCAAAAAGCAATGCTGGAGCATAGGGGATCAAAGCCAATTTAGGCTGGCTGCTTTATTTTTATGTCTTTGCATTTTCAAAATGGGTTCTAATTGTTTCTTGAAATGCTTCTGCCTTTAGCTCTATACTTCTGAATTCAGTTTATTTTAAGAATTTGGTCTGGTTCATTTACCAGCAAACTCCCAGAAAAAAACAATGCAGGATGCAACAGTGGCTCTTTATTTCTAGAACATATAATCAATACAATTCTTAGAGAAAGGAGAAGAATCTATTCTTCTAACAAAAATGAGAGAATTATAAACAGGAAAACCACACCAATCTAAAAGTGAGTAAGTTTGTGCTGGGTGTTATTCTGTGTTTGCAGCTCCCTCAGGAGTGAAGAGGAGGAGATTCATGTTACCAAACAGCAGGGTCTGGTCCCATTTGAACACAACATTTATAGCAGCTATCACAAATGTCTACAAAATTGGGCCTTGTGTATGGGTTCAGTGATAAAACACAGGATTCAAAGGTATGGGATCTACTAAAATAAATCACAGCTTCTCTGAACTACATTTCACATATCATCTGAAATTTCTGACTGCAAGATTCCAGTCACTGGCAAGTTTCTGTGCTCTGTGGCATCTTTGGAGTTCCAGTTATGTAACTGAGGTGAGCTTACAGTTTCTTTTCAGCACTAGACAGAAAGCCATTGCTGTCACTACCTTCATTTTATTCCATCAGCTCCCATTTCTTTGTGTCACCAATATTCCTGACCCCCTGACCACCTTCTCAGAAGCGGGACCAATCCTGCCTACTAGCAGGATACATACATAGGCCTTCAGAGGTGACAATTATTAAGTGTGAACTGCCTGATGAAAAAACTTGTATCAATTCACCCCTTAAGAAGTCAGTTCATTGAAGTGGTTTGAACCATACCCAGACACTCTTCCAAGATGGATTAGTTTGGAGACAACTTCATCTTGTATTTCAGATTCCCAGCTGTCCCTTTTTTTTTTTGTTTAAATTACTGTTTTTCAAAAAATCTTACTGAAAAACATTGTATCACAGAGAATCCGAAGTCAACAGAAACTGCTGCAGAAACAGAGATGGGACTTGCAGGAGCACCTACACTGCAGAGAGAGGCAGTATGTGATGAAAGAGCTGGAACAGAAACTGGGGTTGTTATCTTGCATTACTGTGTAAGAAGATGGAATCAAACTCATATAAACACCTGATGGTGTTTAAACAACAACAAACAGAAAGAAGATGCTAATGATAGGCATGAATTTGAACCACGGCTATCTGCAGAGCTAACAAAAGCCTCATTTCTTAAATGGAAAAGAGGAAATACTTTATATAAAGACCACTGAAAAATCTGTGCAATTAGCTTCTCAGCACAGATGTTACGCAATTGAATTCAAATTAGGGAGTAACTACTCCTAAGCTTGCTAAGATTCATCTGAATTTGAAGTGTAAGATTCAAATGTAGATGATCAAACAACAGCGTGATTTATCTGTTAGATGTATCAAAAGAACTGAGCCTGGGGTTTGAATGCACACATGGCTTTAAGCCACTTTGTGCAACATGGTATTTCTGCTCTCTCTGATCATTTCTTCATCCTTCTTTTTCATTTTTTTTCACATATCTTTTTGTGTCATGAGCAAAGTACACTGCTCATTCATAAGGGGGTTGCTCAAATCCCAAGTTCTTCTTTAGTTCTAATTTCATTTGTGTGCATGTTTTACTCAGCCATGATCCAAGCCTTAAACTTTCCCCTCCTGCTCTGATCTCAGCTTGCCACTCTCAGAAATGGCCAAGCATCTTTCACAAGGATATGAGCCACTTTGATTCCTATCGATTTGACAACACAGTTTCTTCTCCCAAGATTTTGCCTTGACATAATTCTGATACAGAGGGCATTAGGAATGCAGTAGTGTTGCAAAGTGTTCTTCCTGAGACATCTATGGAAAGTATTCTTAAACATATAAGGCTGTATTTCTGAATTGCAGAAAAAAAGTGTGTTTTCCCCTAAGTATTTGATTATCTGCGTAAAAAATGCTGCTTCTCTTCTTTAGTGTCTGAAGGGACAAATGCCTTTCCTCACAATAATTATTCATTATACACAGAACTTCCCAGAGCATTAAAGATGAGAAAACAGACTTGGACCAGATGTTAGTCACACTATTTAATGCATTATTGGAAGGTACTCCAATCTTGTGGTGATGGCTGTCGTATAAAAAGCTATGCAGAGCAGGAACGAGCAAGCAAGACACTTTCGAGCCAAAATGAAAATAGAATTAAATTGTCCAACTGTGCAGCTCTGGTATTCTATTTGCTTGTATGTAGTCTGATAGGCTTAGCTCTGTTCTCCAGAATACTTCATTGGGCCAAATTCATTTGTGTGTAACTCCATTGACTTTAACATACTCATAGAAGAGTTTAGTTTTTTCTGTTGGATGTTGGATGTTGGATGTTTTATGCATGCAGCATCATTCCTAGGAGAAGATTATTTAAAGATAAAAATGTTACCTACATTTCAAGACATGGTCCATCTTCCACTTGAGATCCAAAAGAGCAAAATAAAAATGTCAACAAATTAAGAGTTGGCAGTTGTCTAGGAAAATAGGTTAAAATGCTTTTTAAATTTTTTTCCATAGTTCCTTGAGAAACATTTCTATGATGTTGAAGAGAAGGCTGTTTCGTGTGAGGGTTTTGTTTACCCTATATTTAATTCATTTCTATCTTCATGATTTAAATCTTAAGTCAGCTACAGAGACTAATTAGGCAATGCTATAACAAGGATTACTGAACTGTAGCCATTATTTATTCAAATCAGTAGAAGAATTACCAGGGCTTATTTAAAGACAATATAAGCTAATGGAGGAAGAAACAAAGGAGGCCAGCAGTGATTTTAACTGTATATTGTTATCATTTAACTGCATATTGTTGGCCACCCAGCAGTGCAAAAGTAGCCATCTAATTGACATCCCGAAATAGGGGCCTGCTGATGTTGGCTTATGAGTTATTCATTTCAACTGCAATTTTAAAAAATGACCTATTTTTAAAGAAAAATCATTGGGAAAAAATTATATATAGGGTATGAACAGTAGTATTACTAGCTGTTTGATGGAAAAAAAGTGCCAGGAAAAAGCTGCAGAGATATATTTGCCTGATATTTTCACTGTATTTAAAATGAGTGGTTTTTGCTCATTCTCTGAAAGACTCCAGACTGCTTAATTGCTGCAAGTGCCCACGGCTTTTCATCTGCAGTTTTAACCCACCAGTAACTTCCCAGCTGCACTTTCAGCATTCAAAAAGCCAATTCCAGCTGCATTTTAATTTCACTGAAAAGTTTCAACACTCCCCAAACAGAATAGTGCCCAGCTGAACTGCCCAAGGGTCCCCTTTCCCTCATCCCCTTCCCTGTAAACATACTCCAGTTAACAAACTTGTCAGGGCTGGTGCAGTCTACAGGCACATTATGGTACACTACCAGGGTTTAATCAAGGCAAAGATCCTGATCTAGAGATAAACTGGCTGATGCAGAACACCACTATTGACAGCCCAGATATGTTCTCCTCTGATCTAACATGAAATACTGGTTCAGTCAAACAAAAACTTTCTCATTCTGGTGAATTTTTACCCAGTCAGGTAAAAATTGACATTTTTTGTAAACTATCTTGCATTTAGTTGTACTTTCTGGAAATGAGGCTCTATGGGAGATAAGACAGAGAGTACTGTGGATTTAATTAGCATAAACAGTTTGATAACCAAGATGCCTTGGCAAGAACAAACAGAGCTTTGAAGATTGTGAGAAGACTGATGCCAGGGAAAGAAGACTGAATCACATAGAAATGTTGCAAAATGTATAAGTTTGTTTGTGTATTAACCCAATCAATGTAGTAAAAAATTACTAGCCTTCCTAAAATGGTATATAAGCGTATGTAGCTCACAGTAAATTCAGATTCTGATCACCAGTCAGTAGTCCCTGTCTTTCAATCATTGATAGGGCCCAATGTCACTTAAAACTCTAGGTGCTAGTAATGAAAAGAGAAGAGGCAGCCATTTAAAACTGCAGTTCCCTTTCTAGTTCTTCCCTACTGTCAGGTTTCCCAGATCCCAGATTCATTTCTCTGCCTCTCTGTTAATGTTACTCCCCCAAAGTCATAGGAGATGACGAAAGCTGGACGCGTGTGTGTGTGTAATTTCAACAATGTGTGCTTCTTGCCAAGGGAAAATCAATATGTAAAATCACCTTATAAGAGATTATTTTTCCGTTTGATAAAGAAGAGATGTGCTTGCTTTCCTGCCATGCCTCAGGTCACGGGCATTTCTCTAACTTCATGGTGTACACATGAAAGGGCACGTGGCAGGGCACAGTCACAGCCTGGAAGGGTATCACAAAAGACTTGAGATGCAGAAATGGCCAGGGCACGAATGCATGAAGAAAAGTTCAGCGTATAGGACCCTGAAGTCTCCTGTACTCTTGCAGATTTGGGGACTGTCAATTGCCACAGGGATCCAAGAGCTAAAATACTTTTCTCTCAATAAAAGCACAGCTGTCACATTCAGGCTAGTGACACCTTGGGGCTCCAGCAATGTATAACCAGAGCTGTGAGATTTGAGAGATGGGTACATTTGCCTTTAATCTCCACAAATATGTGTCCTCACTGTCCATTTACTGGAACTATGTGGTGTCTTCAGTTATAGCCTAACAATTAATAATGATTTCCTTGCTCCTACTAGTGTGCTGCCTTCAATTCAATCCTGAAGATACAGGTGATAAAAGTTAATGTCCAGATGGATTAAATGTATTGAAAACACAATTTTATATTGTTAGTGTCATATAATGTGTCTGAGCTCCAAAATGCTGCAACAAAGATGTGGTTTTGCTACATAATCTTCTTATTTGTTTTTTAAATCTTTCATTCAGATTTATGCAGATGTTCAGTCTGCAGCTACACAAAATTTCAGATGGTTGTAGACATAGAAAACAAGATCATAAGTGTGTACATAAGCAAAATGCCTCAGCAATGCTGACTTGAAAACCTGAGCTGACTGTCCCCACTTCATCTCTGCATAGCTGGCTGATTAGCATTTGGTTTTTAACTTACCTCTTCAAAGCACAGCAAGTGTACAGCTTGGTTCTTCTGAAGCATTTATGGATTTTTACACAGCATCTGAAATGGAACTTCAGATGTCATCACACTTACCCCATCTGTCCTCAAGCTGACGTAAAAAGAAACTGCTGATACACACTTCCACACTCAGAAAAATGTTCCTGAGTCTTACTGACAGACATTGCTCTGTTTTGACCACTCTTGTTATAAAAGCCCCTTGGAACAAAGACATCCTTTTTTATTTTTGTGTGGCACTTAGCACCGTAATGTCCCAGTCTGTGACTAGGGCCCTAAGATGCAATGGGAATAGAAATAATGTTGTAATATAGGCACTTGGAAAATTCTGCTCAGCTGGCTTTCCCTTGCTAGAATTTGGCTTTGCTCTTGATGAGGTCATGTGAAAGGAGCATTTATTTATTCATTCATTATTTTTGCATATATACAAAAGGGTTCTGGAAGTGCATCCTCAGCACCTTTTACACAGCTACAAATTATCTTTATAAAAATAACACTAAAGCAAAGTGCAGAGCAGCCACTCAAAAATAAATAGTTAAAAATACACTTGGCAAATGAAAAGCTGGAATCACATTTCTATATCAGTGAGATTCTTCCCCAAGCACAATCCTGTTCAGGATAAAATGAGGGTCTTTATACTAAACCCATAGAGTCAATAGATAGGATGTCTTTCAGAGTCTGAGAACTTGATGAGTTCCAGAGCCTAAAGGCCAGGTGTAAACTCCATGGAAGGCTGTCAGATTTCAAGTGACTTTCTTGACACAACAAAGATGGATGGTATCAGTGTGTGTGAGATTCCCCTGATTTTCTGTGTTTCTATCAATCAAGAAATTATATCTATTCTTTCAGCTATTCATGCCTTCAATATGATATCAAAGTAAGAAGAACAAGACTCAAAGTGGATAGAAAATATCGAGATAATTTTCACATCAACTGCTGTAGGAAAGTAAAGATATAACAAAATTGCTGGGTTCTCATTAGGTTAGGGTCTCTCCTAAGACAGAAATGATGGCTATCAGCTTCTGTTGCATTTGAAAGTGGTTATTTGGGTTAGAGTTATACAAAACATCAAAATACTTAATGGAAATAGTTCTGCTGAAAGTTGTAAATCACCTTCTGGGTGATGTTCTTTGTGAACACAGCATTGTAATCTGGAAAGATCTAATGATTTAGTCATTTGGGCTGACTCATTTTGTCAGGCACTGCCAATTGAGTGATCTTCCTTAGGAGCAATATTTAGGGTTTCTTTGTTTTAAAACTAATTTTTTTTTTTAAATATAAAGTAACTTTTTACCTTGTTTTCTTAAAAAATGCACGTACATCATTTGCCATTCCTTCAGGAGAAAAGCATATAAAGCAAAAAATGTCAAACTTTTTCAGACATTCACAGTAACCTTAACAATAGTGAGATAAATGTATAATGAGTTTCTACTTGTCCTACTGAATTGTAGGAGCTTTTCTTTGTTAATGAAAATATATGAAAAAAAAGTCAGCAACTATAATTTAGGGGCTTTACATCTACAATAGGAGAATTAAAATAATATTGCCATTTCTCACAGTGGTTCCAAAAAGAATATTCATTAGTGTTCAGCAAGCAGAGTACATATCTACATAATACTCCCAATGAAAAGATGCAAAATGAAAGTCTTCACTGTGCATAAACTCATACAAAGCTCTTCCAAAAGCCAGAATACCTTGCTTCATCAGGTGGCCAAGTCATAACTGAAGTAATTTCATCTTTTTAAAATCTGTTTTTTTCATTTTGGCACTCCAGCAGCATTTCACATCAGTTAGGTACTCATTTCAGCAGCTGTACCTTACCTAAATGTATTTAGATGAATGCAAAAGACTACTTTTGTCAGATTTTTACAAAATCAACCAGCTTGAACCTTACAGCAACAACATGGATATTCTGTAGAGTTTCTGCCAATTCTGGAAAAGGTATTTTCTGCTGACAAGCAATTAGCTTTCTGCTATTATTAAAAATTATTCAGTGGCATTTTTGCCATCTGTTACGGTGTGTACTCCTTTTTAATGCAATGAAATTTGACACTGAAGTGCAGAGGAGAAAGGTTTCTCCACAAACAGGACCTATCACAAAAAAAACTAGGCACCCAGAACTGTAATCTCTTTTCACATATTGCCAAAAATGCAACATGTTTCACACATAGTTATGTCCCCAGATGACCTTAGTGATGCAAAATCTTTTATTGGACTGCTTTCTTTCATCTGGAAATGCTACAAAATGTTATTACCTAGACTATTGGTCAGTGACAAAAAGAAACATGTTACTTCTTCCAGCCACAGTATTAATTCATAATACCTTGCAGCTAGGGGGTGAAGTGCTATTTTCTGAGTGATCTGCATTTTATTTGAAAAGGAATTGTGGCAGAATCCTAAAGAAAGGAGGGTTAACTCTTAGCTGGCAATTTCCTTTCTCTTTCTGGATAGTTAAGCAGTTATCTATCACAACTTATGTCTTCTTCCAGGTCTTTTGGCCTCACGATATTTATTTTTTGAAAGCTCTAGGTGATGTTGACATTTTAATGCTTTTTCCAAATATACAGGCATTTATTTTATGCAATTTTTATGGTTATAAAGTTTATTGTATCTCAGTCCTCCTGTGAGTCACTCCAAGTGCACCCCAGCAGAGATCACTCTTTATGTCAGCTGCAGAGGGGAACATTCCCTATTTTTAGATGAGCCTACAGTGCTCTGTAGAGCAACCAGTCTCAACCCAGACATACAGTCAGTTTCTGGCATTTATGTCACCTCCCCAGGGAATCTATGACCAGGTCTCATATTTAAGTCATGATTAGAAAAAACAAAGCATTGGATAATATCTAGGGTATTTTAAGCAACTTATGCTTGCGTCTGTCTTGCCTGTGCACCATTCCTTGGATGGGCTGTCTTCTCTGAGCCCTCTGTGAGAAGTCTGTGTGACTTCTACAAGGGCAACTGACACTTCAGAAAGTACATCATGGACCTCATTGGCATTTCTCAGAGTTTGTGCAGCCATTGGTCATTCTTAAACAAATAATGCTTCCAGGCTCAGAAGGAGTTTGACTGCATGGCCTAAGGGACATTCGGCTGGCCATTTCTTTATGGGTCTTCAGTGTGAGGTATCTGCCTAGAAACTAAAGTTTTCTGAATTGAAACATTGCAGTTGTCCAGAAAATGCTTCCATAACCAGCTCAGTCAATCTACAGTTCCTATGGAATATTACACAAAAGAGAAACTCTTCATCTCAGGACTACAGAGCTTGCATTTTTCCATAGAGGCAAAAAGAATCATTTGTATCCAACAAGAGAGTACATTTAACAGTATTTTTCAGTATATTAATAATTATCAACCACAGAGCCTTGGGTCCAGAGCCAGCCTCTAGTCTAAATGTACTAAAGACATCTGCAAATACTAGAGGCTGCTAGGAGGCAGGTCAAAGTTAAGAGAAGCAATTTCCTAAACTGCAACTACAGCCAAAGGTATTGCCTGTTGCCAAGGGGTAAAAAAACCCACTCAGGAGTTACATGAAAGGAAACAAGGTTGTTTATTCCCCCTTGTCTGTGTCTTTGTAAACAAGATTAGGAGTTTTTCTTCTGATTCATGTTGGCAAAATTTCCTCCCTCTATCCACAGCTTTAAAACTCTTTGAACACTGATCAGTGTTGCCAAAGAACAACAGTGTTACCTACAACGTCAGTCATCGCTCTAACTCAGACTGATGGCAGACATTTAGGACTTCTGCATCTTTGTCTTGAGGTATACATATGTATACATAATGTCTAGTTTTAAGCACCTAAAAACATTGTTGAGGATAAGAAACAAAGAAGGTTTAACACTAACATAGCATTAAAGTGATAACATGAGATTAAATTCAGCCAAACAAACTCCATAGATCTAACAGATGATAGTTCTAGGATTGAGATGTCTGGAAAGAAAGCAGAAGTGAAAAAAAATCAAACTAATGGTGCTGAAAGCCCGTTTTGAAAGCAAACACCAGTTTGAGCCATTTTGCACAGAGCATGACACAAGTTTGTTGTTTCCCAAATCTGAGTTTCTAGCTGAAATGAAAATTTGGAAAAGTCTGCAGAAACCTTAAAATAAATCTAGACGCCTGATGAAAATTATATATGTAGATTCAAAGACCAACAAAAAGCATCTGTGTGAATAACTGCTTAATATTGATTCCAGTTCTCATACCTTACAGGAAAAAAAAAAAAAAAAAAGAGAGAGAATTGTTTAGTTGTAACTGGCAGCTTTGCCCCAGCACAATCCTCCAAAATAAAGAAACAGTACAAGCAGCAGACTAATGCAGCTGAAATTGCATCTCTTGCCTTTATAATTTCTGCATATTTTCCACACAGAAAATATTTTCTGTTTGTGTGTATACTGTACCTGCATAATGCCCAGTTGCATGGCTGGGTGCTTATAAAAGCAGTGCTAACTTCAGCAGCCCTGACCCTAATCATAAAGGTCTTCTCCCATCATCGCCTTAGTGATAATCCTGGGCAATTAATACTGATTGCACATGCCAGATTTGATTCTGATGTGCTGCACCAAAATTGTGACAGAAAGCCACGGACAGGAGCAACTACCAAGAGCTGAAGCTAACATTCTCTATTTCAGATGAGGAATTTACAGCATTTTTACCATGGCTAAACAGAAATAGGGTGGTATCATATCCAACCACATCAGTCTGCTTCCGCTCCAGCAGATCCCGCTTTCCTTTAAAGTTGCTTTTAAGTTGTATTTTTCTATTTCACATATTTCTTTAATATGCTTTTTAACAGTATTGGCTAATATATTAAGAAGTTTCTGTTACTAGTTTCACAATACTTTTGCTAAAAACATATGAATAGCTAATACCATGTTTATATTATTATCATCAGAACATACTGTATAGCTTTGTCTCTCTAACCAACACATACGACATTAAACCTTGATGGAAAAAACAATAATTGCTTCAATTGAACCTGTATCTTGACTTGTTTGTATCAAAAACCTTTTAGACATGAAGATTCCGTGCTTGCATTGCAGCATTGGCCAAAGGGGAAGCTATAGGTTTGGTTACCTATAGACAGACCTCTTCACTATTGCTCTTCTGAGCTGTAGTGAGAAATAGGAAACTTACCCCTGCTGGGGCAGCAGAGCGGGAGCAGCAAGAGTGGCTTTTTGCCAGACATCTTAAGAATCCAACCAGACTTGGAACAGATAATAGTTGGAAGAATCTAGTTCAGCATTTCTTCTCGGTTGGATCCAGAAGTCAAGCCAATCAATCACAGGATTAGATGGAAGTGTTGCCTAGGTAAAGAGTTTGAGAGTTTAACTGGTAAAACATATTGTTCTCTCAAAGATGTTACAGATTCCTTTCTCTCTTGCAGGGCTTTTGGGGTTTAGCTTATTTAGCTTTTTTTTTTTTTTTTTTTTTTTTAAGGAAAAAGGATACAGCATAGTGTGTCCCCTGTATAAAACAGCATATTTAATTGATACCACAGGAATGAAGACTTGGAAATTTGTTTTCCACCACCTTGGGGTCTGCCTTGCATTTTTATCTGTTTAAAGTAAGACAGATGTCTCTTGAAGCAGAATCCTGACCCTTGGCACCATCAGGGAGTGTAGTATCCAAAAGGTTGGTTGTTTTTCATTCAGCTGTAACTGTAGAGACAACTGACAAAATGGAAACATTTCTCTGCTGATGATTGACACCTATTTTTTAAAGGTGGAAGCCAGCGCAAGGCAGAGGAGAGTCCTTTCAGCCTTCCAGCTTTCAGCCTCTTTGGCAGAAGGTACACAGTTTGACCCTGAGTAATCTGGGGGCCATGAAGAACTCCGAGCCTCTCTGTGCTGCTTAGATGACTCCAGAGACCACGAGCTCCTTCTGTGTGCCACCTGTCAGAGCCACAAAGCCATCTCTGAACTTCCTTTATCTCATGTCCGTGTTACCAGTGAAGGAAGGCTTGGTGGAGAAACAGGCTGCCTCTACTCTGCTTCTGCAATGGCTTCAGCACCTACTGCAACACAGGTTAGTCTAGCCCAACGAGACGGATGAGAGGATGTCACAAAGGGTCTGACAACTGGTACAGGACTTGTGTCTTCATTAGTTTTGCACCTGTTTTTATGGGTTTGTTTTGGATTTTTTTTCTGTGCATGAAGCTGCCTCAGACATGCCTCTTATCACAAAGGAAGATTCTGCATTATTAATTCTCAGCATTATGGCCCCACTTGATAATTAATTTATTCATTCTCTTGCTATATAACTGTTTCTCTACTTAACCGACTGACTTTGGTAATAGTTCTCTGCATAATTGATTCATATTGCTGTTGATTCTCCCCATTTTTATTTAATATCAGAAATGATTTGCTGTATAACTGCCTCATTGCTTAACTCATTATCTACACAATTGCTTGATATCATAATTGATTCACTGCTTAACTATCTCACAGGATAATGAACAGCAAGTAATGGCAGTCCACTTTTCACCTCCATTTCCCTTCCCTTCATCTGCCTCTTCCTTTCTTTACATGACAACCCAAATCTTGCCTGAAATCCATTTTAGCCCTTCAGCCCAGTAAAAAATGTCACTGCTACCATCAGTCCCCTGGCCCATATTTGGATTCCTCCAGCCCCTTTTGGTGCCTTTCCTCATTGCTCTCCCAGCTGCATCACACATAGTCAGCACAGCTTCAGCTCTGGATCTGTCATATATTCTCAACATATTCTCAGCCTGTTTTTCAAACCTTTATACTCATCTCTTCTGTCCTCTTTTCACCACTTTAAGTTCATGTCTGTCCCCTTTATGGACATTTTGACCTACTACTAATTTTTGTAATATTTCTTTTGCACATTTACACCTGAAGGACACCTCTGGACACCTACTCCACAAACCCTCTTCTCTGCCTCCTCCTTAAAATCGTCCCTCAAACCCACACTTTCTGCACTACACACAATGCCTGTTACACCCGAGGCCACTACAGTATTACTGTCCTCATATGACAGTGGTAAAATTTTAAAACTGCTGGCAACACATCCAGATTGCTCATGCATCTTTGCACACACCATCACAGGACTCCTGATCCTAATTCTCTTCACAGCATATCATGTCCTTCTTAAAAAGCACACATAGGCTGCTGACTTTGTCTTGTACATTTGCACTGCCCTGCCTGACATACCTGGGGAAAACTGTAAATAATAGATGCATTTCCAGGAAGTTAAAAAGCCAGTGCACAATAATCCCTAAGGAGAAAAGGTTGCACCATAGAGATGAGCCCCAAATTTCAATCTACTCCTTCACTTGCCTCAAAACTATATTTTTTTCCAAATCTTCTGTTAGTATGAACCAGATCTCTGAGGAGCAATTAAAACACAGCACAGAAGGTCCTGCCTGGCAATCCCACTGCAGGACTTCTTTAGGAAAGAAGACCAGGGTTGTGGGGATATGAAGTTCTTATTCACAACTTGTATGATTCTCAGCATGTAAAGATAAAAAATAAGAAACTCCTGTAGATAATCTCTTCCCTTACTTCTGTCATCCTGCATACAGCAGTCAGAAGAAGCTGCTGCTGCCTTTCTATATCATGACAATTCCTCCTGCCTTTATTCAGTCAAAGGTGGTGAATACGTAAATATTCTGTATACAAGGTAATTCTTGGGTTAGCAGGAAGGGATATTGATCCAAATTGTCCTCCATTGTAATGACACTCAGTTTTGATAGCTTTAAACACACATGGTATTTATCTGTTCATTCTACAGGAAAAACACATCCGATGAGAACATAGCAGGATTTAATATTCTAATATAAATGCCATTTCTTACTGCTGTCAACCATAGCACTTGAATAAATATTATACCTCCTTCCTTCAAGAAATCACAGCAGGGTTATTTCTGGCAATTGAACCAGCTTCCAGGCAGATGCACTCTGTTGGTTGTTTCTGCAAGGAGTTCGGTGCATGACCCCATTTTAAGATCTCTGGAATAGCTGTTTAGCGACTCAGAGGATCAGGTCAATTGGTTTAAACCTCGCCTGGGTCCCAAGGCTGAATTGGAGCGGCACTGACTGGCAGCAACCAGCAGCAGTTACTGCTGCCACCTACGGGTAGCATCATTTTGGCTTCATTCCTCAGCGACCCTTCCTTCCTCACAAGCCATCTATACCTGTTTGTGTGCGTAATCAAGTATAAAGGAAGAAACCTCATACTCATCCCTGATTTGTCCCCTAAAAAGAAAACAAAATAACAGAGGAAGGACTTCACCTATGCATCCCCCTGAAAAGAATTGGAGAAGATTTTGAGCACTTAAAATGATTATCTGCTGTAGATAAGGAAAGCGACGGTATCTTTTTATTTTCTGCCTTCAGTGTTTTGGGTGCTGTCTTCACTTTAAAATCACTGGAGCACGCTCATCCCTCACATAACACCACTGAAATTACTCAAAATGCACCTTATCTTTTGCATATTCATGTGAAAGCTGTTACAGCCCTTTCCTTCCATTCAATGTGGGGAAGCATTCATGCACTGGTGACTCTTATTCTTTTCCATACTGGGAGGTTTTTAGCTTTTTCCATTTAGAATTAAGAACAGTTTGGGGCATTCATCACCCCTGACAGCTGTTAATCTCCCTGAACTCTATATTATTACCATGTTAAAATACTTTAAGTAAGTAACAGTACTAGTTAATGCTATTTGGGGTTGCACTTGTACTTTTAGCTCATTAGTCTGTCTCTGGCCGTGGCTAGTCCCAGATGCTTGAGGTGCAAAGTAAAGAACCTCAATAGCAGAGAATTAATGCAAAGGCACAGGAACCAGTCCCTTGCTATTACGGGGAACGATATTGTAAAATGCCTTTCACAAGCAAACCACGCTCATCTAAGAACTGATTTCAGTTTTTGATCCTTTCTGATTCCTGTGGAGAAGATTTTCACAAGCTGTACTGTTGAGCAAAAACCTTTTAATTTCCAATTTACATTTATTTACAGCCACTTTACACTAAATTTTCTTTTACCAGTAATGTTCTTTCATATAAACAGTAGTTGTTTTTTTTTTTCTCTTTTTACTCTTCCATTTTGCTTACAGATGCAAACAAGAACTCCTCTCAAGCTTTGTTTTGCTTAGTTAAACAAGCCAGTTTCTTTTTAATCACCTGCAATTGAAAGGATGCTTCACTCCCCTTAATTATCCTGTTCACACAAGGGTCTCAGTTTCAACTGGATTAATCTGTACTGTACTGAAGTGACCAGAACTGTACTTCATACTTGAAATTACATTACACTCAAGGGACAATGAACCACTGAAAATATCCTACTTGATACGCCTTGGGGTTACATTTGCTTTCCTTGCAGCCATAGCACATTGGTGGGTCAACTAATACATCCCAGGGCTCAATTTACCCTCCTTCAGTTTTCCCCTAGAAGTACAGAAGGTGTTGTAATTAGTCCTTATTTTGCACTTTGCATTACTTTGTAGTTTCTGTTACTCAAGTTTCTAAGGTCATTCACCACTTGTTCTTTCTCTGCAGATCTCATTTTTACAACCAAGGGGGTTGTAAGTCCATAGATCAGTTAATGCTCTGTGCCTGCATGGATGAAGTTTTCAGGACACAAAGCATTTGCTTCATTTATAGTCTTTAAGCAGGGTCTATTGGCTTTCAAGGCATAATGGATGGATTAAAGTCAAGCATTAAGTAACTTAGAAGCATGAAAGAGCAGAAAGTTTTTTGTCCTGTTGACTCTTCTGGCTTGCAACTGCATAATTTCTGCTTTTTCATGCAGAAATTAGTCCCCAGTGCTCAGTTACCGAAACAGATAACTCTGAAGCTACTGTAGCTGACTGAAGGTGATTCCATAATGCAGGGAATCTACCTGCTGGTAGTAAACAACCATCTCCAACATGGAGAAAATGGTCAAAAATAGGATATGGAAGATCACAGATTCATGGAAGGTTGGAAGGTGATGCGGTGCCTGTTTCTAATCCCTGGCCCTCCGGCCTGCCCGGCTGGATCCCGCAGGCAGGCACCCGGCGGCGAGAGTGGGCTGCCCCGGAGAAGCACTTCGGTGATCCCGGGTACAGCTGAGGACTGAGTGTCCTTCAGGCAAAGCTCACATCCAAAGGAGACAAAGGACAAGGAGGAGTCTCGATGTTGATCCGGGAACAGGGGTCCAGGGGTGGAGGCAGTCGAGGGATATAACAAAGAGCAGGGAACAAAGGGCTGACACCACGGAACCATTAAAATGGGGAAAATAAACCTAAAATGGCGCACCACAACAGGAAGGCGCCTTAAAGAGCATGTGGTTCCAGCCGCCCTGCCATGGGCAGGAACATCTTCCATTAGACCAGGTTGCTCAAAGCTCCATCCAACCCGGCCTTGAGCACTGCCAGGGATGGGGCATCCATGGCGTTTCTGGGCAACCTATCCTGAAGCGGCGTGCGTTTCGACGGGTCTCTGCGAGCAACCAGCACTCTCAAAGCCTGAAGCACATTGCTGATGAATAAAGGTGAAGGATGCATGTTCGTACGCAGCTCCAACAGTGCTTTACCACCTCAAAGCGCATCCCAAAACAAAGACCAACTTGGACTGAGGGCACACGGTTTTATACAGAAAAGAAGGGGTGGATCTGAGGGTCAAGGGCCAATGGGAACAGTAAAAACGGTGCAGAGGCAGGGCAGCTAACAGGGAAAACCAATGGGGTAACAAGGGTGGAGCAATGTGGCAAAACAGAGCCAATGGGGATCAGGAGAGGGAAGAACATTCTAGGGAAGGTACATATATGGTAAACAGAGGCTGAACCGGAGTGACATCAACTGTGTTAACCAATGGAACTTAAGATACTACCATGTGCCTGCAAAGGCCTGTGGGAGGGAGGCACTTCTCACCCTAAACCTCAGAGGTTTTTCTTGTTGCCTACTTCTGCTCCTCCAGAAGCAAGGTGTGATGGCTCTCTAACCCTCCACAGTACCCCAGAGTCACAATAAAGACTTTTTTTAGTTGTATTTAGTCTAAACTGACTCTATTTCAAGTTTAAAGTCAACCTTCTCTGTCCTGCCACTACATCCTGTTGTAGTAAGAGTCTCCCCATTTCTTGTGGTTTCTGTTTAGGTACTAGAAGGTGCTACAAGCTCTTCTAGGAGCCCTCTTTTCTTCAGGGTGAACAATCTCAATTTTTTCAGTTTGTTCTCCTGTAGAAGAGATTCTCCAGCTCCCTGATCATGTTCATGACCCTACTCTGGACTCACTCTGGCAGGTCCATGTCCTTCATTCGTTGGGACCCCTACTTCAGGTGGGGTTCCACAAGAGCTGAGTAGAAGGAGAGAATCACCTCTTTCAACCTGGTGACATGACACTGGAAAGGGAAAAAAAATGAAAATGTTGATCTCTGACACAATGATAGAAATTCATCAGTCCTAGGAGGTCTCTGTAGTTCGTGGTGGTGATTTTTCTTTCATTAGAAAAGATGAAAAGGGGCACTGTGTGATAGCCAGCATGTGTGGGTGCATCTGACCCTGAATGGGCTGGCTCCAGTTGCAGTCAGAGCCTCCATCTGTAAAGCACTTCTTGCACTCATTATCTGCCATCATGTCCAGGCACAAAAAACAACTGCAAAATCCAAATTGGCAGATGATATAAACGAAGACACTTCACTAGTCATAGTTTGGCCTTTCAATTGCCATAACAAGCGCAGGGCTTTGAAAGGGATCATTGAAGAAATTATAAAAGAAAATAAACTGCACCAGTTTCTGAATCATCCATGGAATGAAAAGACAACTGCCTGCAGACTCACAAATGTCAGCAATTAGTGCTCTGCTACTGCCAGGCAGTGTGCACAAAACAGCCAAGCAGATGCAGTGAACTTATTAGGCATCTTTCTGCTTTTACAATGAAAACAAACATGGCTGTGCGAGTCAGCCTGCTGATGTCCCTGGCCATCAACAGTGCAAGTGGTTTAAGAAATGGCTGTTCATGCAGCCTGCAAGCATAATGGTACCTCTCTGACATGCAGAAGTAATATTTATAGTTCATTTTGTAAAAACACCAAGGGCTTCTACTGTTATGCTTTATCACCACAGCAGCTGGAGGGGGGTGCTGCTAAAGAGCTGCCGGCCTTGTGTTACGTGCAGTCTCAGCTGCAGTGACACTGCCGTGCTGCTGTGACACTGCCATGTGCCACGGCGGGTCCCCTACCTTTGCGTTTATATAGATACACCTGAATGATGCCATCTTCACGCTGATTTGCTCTATTCACTGATTCTAGTAAAGAACCAGTAAATCTAGAAGAAAAGGTGCCACGTTTTTTTTTCCTGTGAATTTCTATCTAACAGAAAAAATATCAACTTGCTCTGAAGTAAGTGCTGCCTGGAGAAAATGGCAGTGGGATGAACCAACTTCTTCCCCTAATAATTTCCTACAAATATTAAGTAATGTGTCTTAACAACAGCACATAAGGAAAAAAACCCTTGTTTTCCTGTATTTCACAGAAACCTGTATTTTTGGCAGCACCAAACAAAGAGCACACCTGACCCACTCTAGTGCTTAGGGCACCAGTTCAATGGTTAAGGCCCCACACCCACCAAGTTTCTCAGACCTGGGCATTACTCGGTTAATAACTTCAAGCCCTGAAATGTCAGTCCCATTGCAGAGGAACAAGTTGTGTCTGAAATTGTTTGTCTGGTTTAGTGGTTTAGGGGTTACAGTGGCAGTGCTGCACTGACGGTAGGAGTTGTCAGGAAAATCAATCCACAAACACCAAAAGTTTATGTCCAAAAAGGAGACAGAGGAGTCTCATTACTTTATTCTAATAAAGAAAGAGGTCATCGGGCATTTCTTCTGGGGTCTCTCAAATTTTTGGAGGATGTCCTTTTTATCCTAATTTCCCGTATGCCTTTCCCTCTCTCTTTCCCCACTGGCTAAGGTACTTGAGAAGTACAGACTCCCCAAAATGTTTAATACATAAGACCCCCTTCTAATGTATACCACCCCTTCCCTTTGTCTTTTCCTTGTGTCAATTAATGGAATTCCTTATGGAATTTATGGTTCTTCCTTGTTTCTTTCACCTCTCAGCATTCAGTTTTATTTATCAGCAGACGTTCAGTTTGTTTGTAAAGACAAATCTCTCGTTCCATTTATCAATCAGGGGAATCCTTCCCATTGTTTCTTTTATCTCTCAGTATCTAGCTTTATTTACCAGCAGACCCAGAGTTTGTTTGTAAAGACAAGTCCCTCATTCCTTTCAGACCAGATGATCTCGAAGGTCTCTTCCAGCCTTGACGACCGCACGATCCCACGATTTTACGGTTCTGTGACCGGGGGAGTGTCCGTCTCCACCGCATCGAGCCCGCACCGCCCTCGCAAGCACCGCCCCGCCGAAACCAGGCCCGCCCGCGCCGTTCTTCTCGCCGCGGCCGCTCCGTGAGCCGTAGAATCAATCGCGGTCGCTGCGGCGTCACCCGCCGTGTTTGGCCGCGTCCC
>VXBQ01011171.1:0-50995 GCA_013400175.1 Phainopepla nitens | reverse complement strand
CACCGTCCGGGGATGGGGAGGCGTCTGCAGCGCAGGTCCCGGGCAGAGCAGCGGAGGGAGCTGGGGGTGTTCAGCCTGGAGAAAAGGAGGCTCGGGCGGACCCTATCGCTTTCTGCAACCGCCTGAAAGGAGGGTGTAGCAAAGTGCAGGTCGGCCTCTTCGCCGGGACAGCCAGTGACAGCGTAAGAGGACCTAGCCTCAAAGCTGTGCCGGGAGAGGTTCGGGTTGGACATTAGGAAGAATTTCTTCGCGGAAAAGGTGACTGGACTGTGGACTGGGCCGCCCAGGGAGGCGGTGAAGTCACCGTCCCTTAGGGGCGTTTGAGGACGTGGCACTCAGTGCCGTGGTGTGGTTCGCGGTGTGGTGTTCGGTCAAAGGTTGGAGTCGATGATGGCAAAGGTCTTTTCCAGCCTAATTCATTCGCACATTCTGCCTCTGGGCGGTCCACCTCATGCCCCTCCTCACGTTCATTCTGTCAAGGTAGTTTATACCCTACACATCCCAGTGGAAACAACGCACTGTCTTAGATTGACTTTCAGTGTTGAAAGTATTTTCCGCAAAACCAGTAAATGGCAAATTGTGAGTGATTACTTTTTTCCCAAATGGCAAGCGATGAAAGTTCACTTCTTTAACGAAGAAGAGACAGAGTGTGTAGATTTAGCCCTCCAGCTTTGAAGTGCTCACAGGTCCCACCTGCTGAGGTGTTTTCTGTGAAGGAACAGATGCGGGACCCTGTCAATGGGAGGGATTTTCCCCAGAACATTTGTCTATTCCAGGAGAGCATCTCGTATAGGCAGCAGTAGCATAGTGTGCTGTTTTCCAGCTCTTGCACGTAGGACTTACTGATCAGATGTCTTTTCACTTCCAAGCAAGCTCTGGTAATCTACAACACAGCTATTCACACAAACTAAATCAACACAAACTATTTTGTCGTAAGTGAAAAACATTCCAGGTAGTAAAGAAACTCCTGGAAAGCAAACATGTTGATAAAATAGCCTGTCTTAAGAAATAACTTTGGTTTTGTTTATCTTTTTTTTTTTTTTTTCCCCCAGATGTAAGCATCTCTGTGCCATCTTTACAAAGCAAAGAGAATGTTTCCTTACTGGCAAATAGGAGGCTTTATTTTGACACTCATGCGCTGGTATGCCTCTTGGAAGAAAATGGTAATTAGTTTGAAACAAGTAGCTGTTTTTAATCGCTTTTATGAGTGTTTTTTTCCTTTACAAAGTTTGTTACTTTTCCTTGGCATGCAGTGTTACACCTTGATTTTTATGGATTTTATGGGGGCTTATCTATATACTAGGTAGGGGCATTTAGGGTTTTCTTCAGCTTCAAAAAGGTAACAGTGCTTATATAACTTTGTAATTATTTTTATCCTACTGGTAGTTAAAAATGCTAAGAAAAAAAGAAATTTTAAGAGCTGAGAGAAAAAAACCCCAGAGTTTTCAAGGCAGTGGTTTAAAATGTATTAATTGAATTCTTCATATTTAGTATATTCCACCTTGAATATGCACCAATTTGTTACGGTTGGATGGAATATGGACTACTTTGTACAGTTAGCTTTAGGATAGGGTGTAGAATACTCTATAAAACAGTATTATGCTAAAATATAGGTAAGGGAATAGATTATTTTGGATTCAGTGCTGAGGAGGGAGAGGTGACCTAAGGTGAAGGTCAGTACAGCTGAGGTGACTTGTGACAGCTCTCCAATCCTAAAACAGAGAGGTCCTAATCCCCTTCCCCTGCCAGGTGGTTTCTTCTTTTTCCATGTGCCAGGAACTTCTCGGGAAACTCTCCAGCTCTTGTTTGGTATTCTGAGACACTAGTTAATGAGCTGCTGGATCAGTTGAGTGAGCACAGGTCAGAGTGTCAGGAGGAGGGATAAGGGGAGAGGGAGTCTTTTAGTAGCAGTAAACTTTCATATCAGCTCCGCTGCTGAAAGTGACTTGCTCTCAGCTGTGCTTGCTGATGCTGAACTGCTGGTTAGTTTGAAATAATCACGCTTTTGCAGGTGTTTCTTTTCATAGTGATTAACTTTTGTTCCTGACATTTTTACTCCTACGTTTTGAGGGTGGAAAAGATGAAGGTATTTTTAGGGACAGTGTTTTACTATAGCTTCCAATATATTCAGTTCAGAAAGTTTCTAACAGGCACTCAGAGGCTGGTAGACCTAAAATCAGGACAGTTGGTTTTGGTTTTAGTTGTTGAATTTTGTACATCTTCAGTGGCACTGAAGTTTTGTAGTATAATGAAGTATCTGCTTTTCAGAGTCAAAATTCTTGCTTGCTCATGGAGGTAACCACGTGTGAGAGGTGCCATTCCACAATATCTCTGGAAAACGCCCTGTTTATCCTGCTGATAGTGTAATAGTGCTGTACGATGGAAGCAGTCATCCTGTGTCGCAGACATAGTTTTGGGGTGGGGAAACTTGCAGGTACTGACTGTGTTCTTTTGTTAGTGCTGGACCAAGAGGTCTATGTTTTATTATCTTTCATAACTGACACTGTTGTAATTCGGTGCTGAGTATCAGCAAGTGGCATTTCTGTAAACTGTCCAGATTTGGATCTCTCTCTGAATGTCACTTTTTGTTTCGCTTAGGGTTCACTACTCAGCAGTCGGAGGTCATTGTGTCTGCATTAGTGAAAATCATGAACACCAACCTGGATATGATTTACAAGGACATGGTCACCAAAGTACAGCAGGTTAGATCACAGGCAATGGTGGGGTTAAAGTAAATTAAAGCTTTGTATGCCTGCTAAGGAAATATGTGTTGCTGCTTATTACTGTTAGACAGTGCATTTTAAAAGTTTGAAGGTGAAGAGCAAACATTCCTCTGTATCTGTTGACTGGTTCATTTTGTCTTGAGTTCACCAGATAGTTACCAAAGTGTTGCAATGGACATTGAGATTTTGGTACTGTGGGTTGGTGTGCAAACCACAAGTAGTTTTTGAGTTTCAGCCTTACAGTAACGTCACACAGAGTTACTGAGAAGGCTTAGACAGGCATAAGAGGTATTCAGTGCATGGATTTGAATTTCTACATGGATTCTTTTGTAGACTAGTACAGGGAAGTACAGATCCCCTCAGTTATTTACCACCCTGTTATGTGGTACTTTTTTCTTTATCTCTGCATCTCACAGTGACATTTATGTTGTATTAGAATCGAGCTGAAGTACAGCTCCTGGGGCTGCTCTGTGAGCCTGGGGTTCACAGCCCCTGGTCACCTTCTGAGCACAAGCTGTAACTGGTTTCATAGTAGCCAGGCTGCTGTCTTGAGACAGGAGGAAACAGCAGCTGCTATCTCTGTAGTGTAACAGTCTTGGCAGAAGAGTGTCTTATTAAAAAGTGGATTTTTTGGCACTTTCCACCTAGGGAGATTTCAGCCAGTCTTCCTAGCTTTTGGATTGTAGGCAAACCTACAATCCTCCTCTTGTGCTGAATTTGTTCCACGGTCGCTCAGGGAATGCCATATTAATGGGTCCTTTTCTCCCATGGTTAATTGTATTTTACAACAAGCAGTCTCAGCCTCCTTCTGTGCCTAGTTTTTTTTTGAATGGAAGTTGGTTTGTGTTGAATTTAGTGTTGCTACTGCTGGTAGATGTTTTCTGAGACTGTTAGATTTGACTCTCAAGTGACTTTCTGCCATTAAGATGCAATGTCTAGGTTTGTATGGCAGCTCAGAGAGTGTCCGTGCCAGCAACACTGGGCCACATGATAAATTTGCACTTCCTTGTAGTCTTTGATGGCACAAGAGCTTCTGCAGAAAGAGAGCAAAGAATTGGAAGAAAAATTTGGAATGTTGTGGATGAGCTATTGTCAAAGTATTACCTTGGCTAGGTATAACCTTAGGTAAAGACAGATTTACATGTGTGTGTATGTATAGGCATGAAGAAGAGAAAGACTATGAAAGATTCTGTTCTCTGAGTCCACTGAGGAGAAGAGAAAACAAGAGCAATCTGGAGACACTGAGGAGTAAGAAAAGAGGTGTTCATGCACTACTCTTTCTATAGACTTTTTGTAATATGTCCAGAACAGACATACTTTTTTCAGTCTTGAGGTCAGGTAGCCTGGAGAGGCATCTGAAGATGCTACTTAGAAATAAAATGCTGCAAGGTAGAAAGGCATTTTGTGACAAAACTGCAGTTAGAGTGCTGTGTCAGATTTGTAGGGGTCTTAGTCCAGAACCAAGAGCAAGGGACTACTTATTAGAGGAAGATCTTGAGTAGAGAAGGCAGTTCCTATTTACATGTGTGGGTAGTGTAGGATCTAGAACAACGTCCACAGACTTTTCCATCCTTGAAAGTTGCAGAGGATTCTTGTTTGTCTTCTGTCAGTTCTGTGTAATGGGCTGGGAAGAGCAATTCAAAGCATCAGTGTGTGATTCTGAGCAGTGAGGCAGAGACTTGCTTGCAGGGAGAGGCAAAAAAGGAGGTAATTACAGAAGAATATGGTTGCACTGAGGAATTTTGGTCTGAAGACCAGCTTTCCTCATTTGGCTCAGAGACAGCTCTCCCTAATGCCTTCACTAGCTTAAGAATTTGATGACTTGGAAGCAAATGTTTCCTAGGCTAGTAAGTGGATTATTCTGATCTGTGTTAGCACTGCCAATTTTGTCAGACATTACCAACATTTGAGCCCAACTTGTTAATTTTGTCACTGTCACTCTATCTGGCTTTCTGAAACTTGGAGAATCAGCCTGAGATTGCTGAATTAAAAATTTCAGGGTACCAAAATAGTCTTTCATATTTGTAGGCACAGATGAGGAAAAGCATTATAGTTACGATATGTTCTGAGGTTCTTCTGCCTTCTTTTAAAGGAAATTGCACTTCAGCAAGTAATGTCCCATATTGCTGGTGTGAAAAAGGACATGATTATTTTGGAAAAAAGTGAATTTTCAGCACTTCGTTCAGAGAATGAGGTAAAAATTACTGTCTTGGAAAGTGCTACTCTAGAATTTGCTTTTGGTTTTTTTGTTTTGTTTGGTTTGGTTGGTTGGTTTCTTTTTGTTGTTGTTTCGGGTTTTTTTAATAATGATGTAGAAAAATATCTTATACCCAAAGAGATGACTGGGGCTGGGATGGTTTGGCACCTTCATTAATGACCTTGTTGATGGAGCAGAGTGGAGGGCACCTTCAGCAGGTCTGCAGATGATCCAAAGCTTGGAGCAGCTGCTGATACACCAGGCAGTTGTGCTGCCATTCATGGGGACATCAGCAAGCTGTGAAAATGGCATGACAGGAATCACATGAAGTTGAACAAATGGGAATGCCCAGTCGTGGCCCTGGGGAATACCCTCAGGCACCAGGACAGGCTGAGGGTGACCGCATGGAAAGCAGCTTGGCAGGAAGAGCTGGTGGGCACCAGGTGGACCGTGAGGCACAGGACTGAGTAAACATGCATGTGCACTCATCTGTACACATACTGAGGACATAGAATAGTGCTTGGTTTGCCTGCCTTTTCATGTTATGGATTATAGCTACTGATCATGCAAATTCAGTAGATTTCTAGAGTGTATTGTTTTATATGCAGTAATAAAGTCTAAAATTTTTTTCGTACTCTCACAGAAAATAAAACTTGAGCTCCAGCAGATGAAGAAGCAAGTCATGGTAAGATACCATAGCAATATAATTAAAAATTAACACCTGTCTAATTAGCTGGAAAAAATAAGAGGTGTTACTTTCAGAATTTTATTTTCTAAGCTGTGCTTAATTGTTATGATACATGTGATACTGAAATTGCTGTTGAGAGTACACTGTGGGCTGCAGTAATGGCACTTTCATGCATACCTCATTTATGGGGACAGAAAACTGTGACTAGTACAAAATATACCTGAAGATATTTTTATGTCCTTAATTCAGATTCAGAAAGTAGCTGCCATGTCACGGCTAAGGCTGAGTGCAGTTCTGCATTTAGGGCTGCCTGTACATTAGAGGTGTAGCACACTACAGTACTTACTAATTGTGGGGCTTTGATTGTTTGGTTTGGTGAGTTTTTTTGTTTCTTTTTTTTCTCTGAACATTTACCTGTTACCTGTCCAGAATTTAAAACAGTCTTTAAATGGCTTTTTAAGGCCACCAAGTTTGGGACCATTATGTTTGGTCCCATTTGTTTGGGAGCATTGACCATTGCAAGGAAACAGGCTCTGTGTAGAAAGCTTACTCTGTTTGAAAATACATTTGGCATCTGATTTTTGAATTGTAACTTATTTTATGGTTGTAGTTGCATGTAAATGAGTCAGTGTAAACCACTATTAGAGCATCAAGGATCTGAGTCATCTTTTTTTAAAAGCTAGATGTCTTTATATTTTACTTTTAACTGTAAATTCAGTTCTCACAAGGGCACATTGTTACATGCTTGCTCATACAAAGACACAATGTCCAACTTCAAGGAAATTTTCTATTTTTTGATTTTTTAAACTGTAATGTATTCTGTTGAAATGACAACTAATGATAAATCAATTAAAGTTCAAAATTCAAACACAGAAATTGAGTCTAATTATTGTTAATGCTAGCCTAATGAGTTGGCATTGGCCTGCTTGAGAAATGCTTGTTTGGTTCTAGCAGTAGAATATCCCAGAACATCAGCAGTCTTTTGCTTCTCCCACATATTCATCTGATCAGCAGTTTGCCACATGACGTACTGTCAGCTGGCTGGAATTCCTGCCAGGAGATTGCATTAAAATGGCCGCTTTTACCAGGGAAAGCAGGACTCAGCTGTTGATAAAGTCAAATGCAAGTGTACAACTCAATGGTAGTTTTAAAAAGTTAGATATTTAAAACTGCAGTAAATGTTTCCTGACTTTTAAAATGCCTGTAGCTTTTTCTGAAAACCCTAGATATAGTCTTTAGGAACAGATTTTCTTTTACATTGGAAGGTGAGAAACTCCTTTGAATGTTATTTTGAGCATCAGGATTGCTTTATAGAAGAAATCCAACTTACAGATGTAGCCAGACATGGGTTTCTAGATATCAGAGAGAGATACAGGATATATGGAACATTCTCTGCATTTATAGAAGGATGTGCTCTCAGTTAAATGCTGCTCTCAGGGTTCAAAGTAATTTTTAGTTTTTGATTTTGAGATCCAATTCATACTATAGAACATCATACTTCCCAGGTGACGAATATAAATACTTAATACTTCTGAAAATTATATACATTGATTGGAGAGAAGCTCATATTCATGAGATATATAAATAAAGATACAATGTATTTGTCTAATTCTTTGTGCTTATGATAAAACAGAAAATCTTGCTTGCTGCTTTATCGATTTTTCCCATTAGGATGAAATTACCAAAGTTCATGCAGATAACAAGTTAAACCTAAACCTGGAGAAGAGCAGAGTAAAAGAACTGGTAAGTTTTGGTTACTTTTAGAAACATCTCTGCACTGAGTAATCTTCAAATTTGGGTAAGGGCATCTTACCCAGAGAGCGTTTTCATACTGACCTATAGAATCACTCAGCTTCAGGATGGTATTAATCCAAGTTACTCGTCCTTACGCTGGTATGTGCAAGATGCCATGTTTGGGTCTCTATGTCTTACCGGTTTTGATCTTGTTTGAATACCAGGATGAACACATTACACTTAAATATATTAGATATTTAATCTAATATGCTGACTAGATGCCTAGAGGGTTTTCTGTTTTATATCTCTTTCTCTGTTAACACATTTTGTTGAATCATCCTTGAAGATGTTTCATTTCCCCATATCTAGTTTTTCAGTAAATACCGATTGTGGAACTATTTGTAATTTTTTTTTCTTTTTAATTGTAAATTATCCTGATTCATATTGGTTTTGAGCTTTGAAATACCTGGTAGAGCTGAATTGATGTAATCTTAAATTAGGATAATGTAGATGTTAAATCAGAAGATTAATGAGTTTTTGCATTATGTGTAGCGCTCTTGAGTTCTGTTCTCATAGATTTTTTTTTCAGCAGCTTTTAGGATCTCAGTGAAATGGCATCTTCTAAATTGAGGGATCATTTAATGACTTTTTCTAAATTATTATTATTTATTTCTCAATCCTTTCTACCAGGTGTGTCATAAAGACATAATACTTATCTTCAGTCCAGGCAATGTGAACTGTTCATGTAGATATCATTTATCTTCCGTGTGTGCCCTTAGAAGTTTTTCACAGGGATTAGTTTAGGTAACAGCTGTGTTGGTGACTCAGTATAATGACTAACAGTCTGTTAGCCCGTGGTAGATGCCTGAATAAAGTACAATTTGAGGAGGCAGACTTCTTGTTTAAAGGTTAACACTTCATGCTGATGTTTTGAAAAACATCATATGAAATGTAGTCATTGTGTATATGATAAGCTTTGCAATAATCTGGGCTTACAAAACTGATACGAAACCACTGCAGCAGTGATAAATTAGGCAGCAGTGTTTTCTTGTATACTAATGTAGGATCATGGAATCTGGACTTTGGTCTTTTGTGTAGAACACAACTTTATTTTGCCTCCCAGGAAAGGCAAACTGTGCATGAAAACTGTCTCTTAAAAAAGTTGACCAACTTTGTAGTCTGTTGTGCAACTATAATTTCATCGTTTCTATGGAAACTGCTCTTTTTTTTTCCTCCCTCCACCCCACCACTTAATTGCCAGCTCTGCAATGCATGAACAGAAGAGGAAAAAGGCATGGGGAATGGGGAGCAGGTTGTAGTACATATGCTGACTTGGGGGAAAGATGTAATCCAGTATTTTCTGTAGTAGGCACAGCATCATAGTTACATTTACTTCAATTGTGATGTGACTAAGGACTGAATATCCAGCTTTCTGAGGAAAAAACCTAAGGATAATTGAAGGTTACTGTGCGTTCTTACTAAGTTACTTTTCAGAACAGAAATGTCCGAAGTTTTAATTGTTCTAACTTGGAGCGATAAGTAAAATGTTCTTATCCTTCAGTTTTACATGGAATAAGTTCTGAAAGAGATTTCTTAATTTGCTTACACTGATGTTGGCAGTCTCTAATGTTTTAAATTCTAAATGCTTTATCTTTTATTTTTTATAGTTTATTATTTTATACTCTCTTCTACTGTATTTCTCAGAGAATCCTACATTGCTTAGTGCACATCTTTGTGTTGTGATTTACGTCTTCAGTGTACAGATGAGATTTAAAAACTTGAAGTACAGTAGAAAAACTTGTATATATTTGTGTGTTTGTGCATCACAGTGCCTCTAAGCTTGCTGTTTAAATCCTCAAGATGTATCTGACAAAATTGAATTTTTCCTGCACTGTGAAAAACATGGACTTATGAGGAAATCTCCCTGTTGAATTTCAGAGCAAGAGGTTTAGCCTTGTCCTTCCTTCTTTTTTTTTTTATGCACTACGTTTATATTGTTACAGATGTAATGATAGCTTGCAGTAAATGGCTGATTTCACTCTCTTAAATCTAACAGTAAAATCCTTGAGTCTGACCTAGAGAGTTCTAAACACAACACAAAACTTTAAGAAACATCCAGAAAGAAGCTTGTAGAATATAAATCATTCAGTAGATCTGTATTTGGTTAGCTGCATCTATTTAAAGTAAAACAGATGAAGTATTTCAGTCCATAAAAATATTTCACTTCTCATGGTTCTTTTGATAGTTATCAATTCCTCAAAGTGAGGTCCAATTCTTGCATTTCTACTGAAACAGAATTTTGATTAGATTATTTTATAAATATTCTGCCATTTTGACACTTTCAAAAATGGAAATTTATATAATTTTTTTTAATCCCAGTCTTCATTTTGCAGAATCTAGTGACTCCATTAATTGTAGACGTGATGTTATTTGTCTTAACATGATTTTCTACATTTGTCGCAGCCTGCTGTCTTTTTAACTTCAGCTTGAGATCAGTCAAAAGTCCAAAGAGAGCTCTACATCTTTAAGGAATGTTTTTCAGTGCTGAGGCATTTATGTCAATTAATCTGATTTTAATGTTAAAATTAAATAAGCCTCCAGAGTGAAGGAAAAATAAGGCGACTTTCCACGTGGGAATGTCAGCAGATAAGGTTATTGCTGTTTAACTCAGGATTCTCAGATGGGTACCTGATGACCTTAGTACTCTTCACTGGAGACTGGTGCTTTATCAGTTGTCTATGAATAATTTATTGCTCCTGTAGTGGAGCAGAGCCATTATAAGTGTCAAGGTAAATCACGCCTGTTCGTACGTCAGAAGGCAACCTGCTTTAAAGGTATGCCTCTTTATTTTGGGTTCAACTTTTCCTTGCACCCAAATAGCCATAACTTAAAAAATAAGCCACACCTTCTGATGATCCACAAACAGAAGGCTTCACATGCGATACAAATGTTCTGTTTTTAGCAAATACACCATGACATGACAGAGGTCTGAACAATTCAAATTGTGAGTGCATACAGTGCTGGCTAAACATTTTGTTGATAGCTGAGTTTGATGGGATTTAAAAGTGTTCTCCCCTTCCTGAAGGCAGCAGATGGTTCAGTCTTGGTTGTGCTTGTATGCTCAATGGATTAGTCAAGTGTTCCAGAGTTACTGTTTAGAGTCATAGGTCCTTGCTTTTCAGAAATGCAGATCTGCCAGCCTGTCTTCCAGCTGCTTACTGATATATACAGTTTTTGTGGAAGATGAGTGTCTGAAGAACTTGTTGTGCTTCACTTTTCTGGAGTGTGCTTTTTGGAAGGACAACAGGTACCCTACAATGCTGTCTCCCAAATGCTGTCAGACAATAATCTTGTCCAGATGATGCGTTATACATAATTTGGAAACAAAGAAACATGCTTTTAAGTGGAAAAAGAAAGCAAAAAAAGTTTAAGGACAGTATCATATTTAACTTTTTTTTTCCCCTTCTAGTATTCACTTAATGAAAGAAAACTACTTGAAATGAGGACAGAAATAGTGGAATTGGTAAGAACTTAGCAATTGATTATTACACAGCTAATCTTTTTGTACTTATGTTATAGACCTTGTATCCTTTTTGGACTTGGTGATGTCCTTATGCACTTTAACTTAAGTGTCTACAGAATAAAAAGGTTTTCATATATATTATTAGGCCCTCCATGTGTACATATGAGCTGTTAAGTAGTCACTTTGTTTTGAAACCTCATGCATGTAGTAGATGAAATTCCATTCATAATGTGAAATTAATTCCCCTGTGTTTAGAGAGAAACTCATTGCTAGACTGATTTGCCTTCGTTTTTACCAAGCACTACTACTTCTCTTTGTTTCCTTTCTATAGTTTAGGGAATTATCCCTAGGAAGTCATCTAGCAGTAAATCATTTTCTGATTCACAATGTTTCAGTAGTGCTGATTTGAAACTATCAGCAACTCAGCAGCTGTTGTTCTTAGTTTACAAGTTGGGTTTTTCAGTCTCTTCTGAGTAACAATTCTATCCCATATGTTTTTTAGCAGAACTCCTGTCTTCTGTCATAATCAAATTCTGAATTCATGGCTGATTCTGTGGTAAAACTCATTGCAAGACAAAGACATGCTTTTCTATAACAGAAGACCAATTCTCAGTTTTTCTAAAGATCCATGAATCTCTCTGCTCCAGTATGATTTTGTCACGAGAGGCTTTTAGGCTTCTCAATAGCTCTTACAATTGAGCAGTGACTTTAGTCATTGGGCCGAATGACAGATTGGAGTTAATGTTTATGCTGTTAGATTGAGATAAGAAGGCATCCAGTTCTGCCAGTTTCTAAATTACTTGTTAAGAAACATGTAATCACATAAATTTCCTGAGTTCATAGAATTATTCAGTTCCTTGGATATAATCAGCTAAGAAGGCATTTGTTCTCTTTGAATAAGGGCTGTGTTAGCTCAGTTGGTTAGAGCGTGATGCTGATAACGCCAAGGTTGTGGACTCCATCCCTGTACAGACCATTCACTGCAGAGTTGGACTTCTGACCCTTGTAGATCCCTTCCAGCTCCGAATAGTCTGTAACTTCTGTAAGAATGCAAATTAACGTGCAGTTAAGGGGGAAGCAAAAATATATCTTGAAGGGATGGGTTAAATTTCTGAATAAACAAGGAAGTGTTCAAATTGCATCATTTTGTTGCTTTGCTTTTTAGCACGCACAACAGGACCGAGCTCTGACCCAAACAGACAGAAAAATAGACACAGAAGTTGCGGATCTGAAAACAATGCTTGAGTCGCACAAACTTGATAATATTAAATACTTAGCAGGTAAGGAGTCTGGTGGTTGTCTCTGGATGGTGGAACTGCCAAACATTGTTAAATGTTTGGCAAACTCTCAATTGGCTGTATTTATAAAAGCCCTGATTAAAAAAAAAAAAAAAACCAACCTCAAAATAGTCTTAGGCAAGATTAGCAGCCTTATTTCTGTACTTAACCCAGAAGAAGTTTGCCATGATTCACAACTTTATTTTGCATAGGCTTTTTACAGGTCTTTGTCCTTCTTTATACTGTTAATAATAGTAATAATATGTGTGAGAAATGTAAAAGACTGCCTGTTAACAAAGGGATCAAAAAGTTCTTCTATGCCTGACTTAATTTATGTAAGCAGCCTGCTGCATGCATTACTAGGATTTCTTCATCCATCTGATGGAGATCTATGTGCAAAAAGGAACGTTTCAGTTTTTCTGACTGTTCAAGGCCACATATTCTTTAAACTTCCATATTTACACAAGTGCTTGGAGAAAATACTATATATGTGTGCCTACATTATTGCCCAAGGTAACTTTAACATTTTGACATTTTACTACTGAGTGTGCAGTACTATTAAATGAGGTCTGCAGTAGAAAATTATTCTGATTTAGATTTTCTGACTATTTTTTTCACAGTGGGTTTTGTAAAAAGTACAATCACATAAGCCTAATAGTACTGTATTTCAGACATGTCATTTAGAGAGAACCAATAAAATGGAAAATAAAAGGTGCTTTAGTAAAATGAGAGGAAATTCTTTTCCCTACTATTCCTACTCAAAAACAAGTTGAACTGTACGTGGAAGAAAAAATAATTTTAAATAATTTGCATTGTGTTTGAAGTGCTCCCGTTGCAAACAAAGGCAAAAATATTTTATGTGTATGTCTTGAAATAAAAATTTGATTTCATTTAAGTAGAAATTTTAAAAATGTAAAACTGATAAGCCTTGTTAAAAATGGCTTTTATTAATTTGTTTCCTAAATATTTGGTAGTGTTTTATTAATCCCATTATTTATTTCCTTGTTTTACACCTGTAACTTGCTATATTGATCTTTTTGGAATAGTAAGCAAGTAAGGTTTTCTTTCAGCCTTTTGATAGTTTTCCAGCATTTTTTTTTCTCTCCTTTCTTATTTGTAATTTTTATACTCTTCCTACTTTGAAATGGTTTGTTGTAAATGAAAACTTTATCTTCATATGGGGGTGGAGAAGTCATTGAACTTTTAGTATTGTAGTAAGATGTGTGCATAGCTTTTTGAAGATATGTTTTGAGAGCTATTGATTTAATGTTATTTGATGTCAATATTAATGCCATTTTCCTCCCCATCTTTATTTTCTTTCAGGTTCAGTATTTACATGCCTTACTGTAGCACTGGGATTTTATCGTTTATGGATATAACGAAACATGAATTTAAAGGGACTTCTTTGCCTGAGTTTCTGAAAAAAAGAAGTTTTTAATCTTTACCTGGATTTTAACCAAATCTTGACTGTTTTATTTATTATTTTATAAAGCAGACTGTGTTGAGAATGTAGCCAAAGACGTGCCTAAAAACAAACCGTGCACATACCTTGCATACAGTGACCCTCACCTCTGACAGAAGCACTTCTGCCATTGCCCTCGGTTCTGGGGCTGCAGGGCACCTGCTGCTGCCAAGCGACCTGTATGGGCAAAGACTGGCATTCCTGCCAACAGAGTGGGCCTGCATGCCACAGAGGAAACCAGTGGAATTATGTTCCATTGCCTGCTTAGACACGTTGGCCAGACTCAGTACTTGCATGTATTGGACTGAAGTATTTATTATTAGTGTAAAACTGAAGCTACGTGTTCTGTGGCTTGGAGGCACTCTTGTATAACTGGTGTTTGTGCTGACTGAATCATGCTTACTTTCCTCCCTCTAACACTTGTTCATAGAGTTACTATGATCAAATATTTGTTTGGCTATTTTTGTAACATAGCTATCAGCTTGTTTTCCAGATGGCTGCCCAATCAGTTGTGTTCACGAGAGTCCTGTGTAAAGATAGCAGTGTTTGCTGCTAGTTTTCTTTGTAAGGTATTTGTAGAGATTTTTGTGACTAACCACCTAAGTATCTGATACTCATTCCATATGCTTGTTGCTTACTTTACCACTGTAACTGGAAGTTGGAAATGCAGTGATATACACTGGTTGTGTTAATTTGTAGTTAGGTGATACACAGTGTCTCAGGTGCTGCCTTCTTGATGAAAGGGAATTGATGCTTCCAGAAAGGAAAGAGATTTTAAATGGTGGTTATAATGCAGACTCTTAGGCAACAGAACTGCAGTACCAACAGTCTTCTGGGGGTTTTATTGTCTCATTTCTTAAAAAATCATGTTTGATTCTTCACATGTGGAATTCTGATAGTGATTACAATAATTGAAGTAGCAGTGGACACCTGTAAAGACATTAAACCCATGGGAATCAGGAAGTGCCACTGAAAGCAGTGAAGAAGGATGTCCAGTGTATCCAGGTATCTGTCATAATTCCACTGATGAAAGGATTGTTTTAGTAGCAGAGCTGCCATCTGTGTTCCTTCACGTAAGGGAAATTTCCCTTTCCTGCTTGCTCTTAGGAGGGGAGCTCAGTTTATGCACTGGTAATAAGTGCTGTTAGAGCACAATAATGGCTTTGCTTAATGAAAGTAAAGCTTTTTGGCTACTTTGTGCCTGTACTGTAGTAACCATTTAACGTTTTTGTGGTTGCAAGTGCCAACTCTGATCATGTGCCGGTTCAGAGGAAGAGATGGATGCCTGTAACAATACTATGCTGACCTGAAATAAAGAATTTTGAATATTTCATAGAATATTATGTGTTCTCATTATAAAACCAAATTTTTGATTTGAAAGTGGTCTCTTCGGTTGAAGGTAAGTCACTGCTCATAGCAAGTCTTTTAAGCTAAGTATTTGCAAAGTCAACAGCCCTTCGAAGACACTGGAGAGAAATAACATAAGGAAAATTCTTGTTGTAGACTAACTTAACAGCCCCTCTAAATTAATGAATTTATACTCAAGAGCTTCACTTTTTTGTTTAAAAATTATTTTTTATACTAAGTTACAGGATTTGACACCTTCTCAAATTAGACAAGAAAAATTCAGTTTTTAGAATGGCTTTGCTGTTGGTCTTATCTTCCCAAGGCAGATGATTCTATATATGTCCATGGAATGAGTACATGTAGGCCTGCAAGCTTGTGCATCTGACAAATAGTTGCTAAAATAAGTATTTAAGACTAATTTTAAACATAGGGTCTATCCTGCTAAAAACAGATACCGTGCAAATAAATTTCTATTTAGGGCAGGTGAAGGAGGAAGTGAAAGATTATAGAGCACTTGGAATTACCAAAGTGTCAGCAAACCAGCACTTCTTGGTGAGTGTTTAGGCAAGGAATAAAGTCAATGTGTCATTCAGGAAAAATACACTATACATAGAACATAATTATTATCTCCTAGTCCGTGAAGTCTTCAAGTGTTGTGTAAGAGCTTGTTTCTCCCAGTCTGTGTGCATAGACACAAAATCTTCTGTCATTTACTCTGTCTTTTTAACGCTGTCTCATCATATATACCACATGTATTTATTGGCTTTCCAAAAATTTAGAAAATCCCTCTATATATTTTCAAACACAAATCCAACAAAGAGAGTTAAACTCAGGGAATGAGCATTATGGTACAGGCAAGAATCTGTTACAGAATCACAGAATTGTTTGGGTTGGAAGAGACCCCAAAGATCCACCTCCCCTGCTATCGACAGGGCCACCTTTCATAGACCAGGCTGCTGAGAGCCCCATCCAGCCTGGCCTTGAGCACTGCCAGGGATGGGGCATCCACAGCTTCTCTGGGCCACCTGTGCCAGTGCCTCGCCACCCTCATGGTGAAGAATATTTTACTAATACCTCATCTACACTGGTGCTCTTTGAGTTTAAAGCCATCACCCCCTGTCCTGTCACTGCATGCCTTTGTACAAAGTCCCTCTCCAGCTTTCATGTAGCCCCTCTTCACGTACTGGAAGGTGCTCCAAGGTCTCTGCAGAGCCTTCTCTGGGCTGAAAAGCCCCATCTCTCAGCCTGTGTTCATAAGAGAGGTGCTCCAGCCTTCTGAGCATCTTCCTGGCCTCTGGACTTGCTTGAGGAGACTTATGTCCATCTTATTTTGGGATCCTAGAGGCGGATGCAGCACTCCAGATTTGGTCTCACCAGAGCAGAGCAGCTATCACCTCCCTCACCCTGCTGGCCATGCTGCTTTTGATGCAGCCAGGACACAGCTGGCTTTCTGGGCTGCAAACGCACATCTCTTGAATGTTGAGAGTCAAATGATCACTAAAGTCATAAATAAGAGCTCTAAGTTGGTAGTTATCCAAATTTATTTCTCTAAGACTCAGTATCATGCTGTATGTTGTCTCTAATTGGAATCAGGAGCAATTCTAAATGTACAGAGATACTTTTTCGCTTTGATTTTTAATTTGCAGAGCTCTGTCAAAAGATGCAAATGAAAAATAAATGAGATTGTTTTACCATAGAACCACTTCAGCTATGAAAACCTGCAGTGGCTCCCCGGTGATTCAAAAATCACAATATTTGCAGTTGGAAGGGACCCACAAGGATCATCAAGTCCGACTCTTAGGTGAATGGGCTGAATGGAGATGAAACCCACAACCTTGGCATTATTAGCACCATGCTTTTACCAACTGACCTAATCTTATGTATCTGTTCATTTCTTGCCTGGCATAAAAAGAAATAAAAAAGGAATAAAACAAAAAAAAATCCAGATATAATAGATCTCTCACGTTCTCTCTTTAAGTCAATTTTCAAGATGAAGCTGAGCTCCAGCCCTAATTTGCTTTCAAGAAAACTCCATTTCTGTTGTGAGCCTGTAAGAGTAAGGGTCTCTCTATACTAACACTAGTTGTGAGTTTTCCTGTGACTTTCCTCATTTACATAGCATAGACAGAATGTTCTTTAAGAATTTTTTTCTGGAGAAGGAAATTGAGAATCATTCCATTTGCTGGAAAGCCTAAGTTGCATCAAAACTTCTTTGTGTTTTGCAGAACAAATTGAGATCCAGAGTTCTTACGAAACTGTATTTACTTGTGATATGTTACTGGGAATATCCTGAGTTTGTCTATTTTGCTTTCCTTCTTGTTTTCAGTAAAAATCGGCAAGAGAGCAGTCTCCCTTTCACTGGTGTGCATTAGACAAATTGTTCGCTTCAAATATTTTATTACTATTAAATCCCATGCAATCTAACCCCTTCTCTATTGGAAGTGTTGCTTGCATCATTCCTTTCCCAGAATGTTGTAGAGTTGTACTTAAAACCACAAGTTGACAAATGGAAACATATTTTTAATGTAGACACGAAATCTGCTTCAATTTTACTAACCACAGATGTTTTGGTTTACTAGAATAACACTTCTTCTAGTTGTGAATGTTCACTTAAATGACCTTTCCAAAAATGGTGAAATCCTAGCTCCAAGTAGCTATTAACAGTACCATCGAGATGTTTTGAGTCATACTGCTTTAATGGACTTTTCTCTTCTTACTCTTGCTACATCTTGTTACATCTGCAGACCTTGCAGAGGAAAACTGGTGAGGTTTTTCCATGTAGTTTGGGGTTTTGGGTTTTTTTTTAATCAGCAAAGTTAGGTAAATTCCTGTAACTAGTTCTCTTGAACTACTGCAAGATGTGAACAAGACTTAGTTTTGCTTTTCCCACTGAATTTTCAGGAATCAGGTAAACTACCTTTATTATGTTTTCTAAAAATTATCAAAACTCTGCAAGGTAATTTATTATTTAATTAAATAAATTTTATATATATAGATAATTTATAATATATTTCTATTATAATATGATTATATATTTAAATAAAAACTGCTACTTGAAGTATCTTTTCAAGGAATAAGTACACAGGAAAATTAATTTTTAATGTTTTAATATATTTGAAAATTATTTATTAGTTTCAAATACTAATGTTTTTTTTTATTGTTTTTCCTTTATTTATATAGATCTTGAATTTAAAGGGGTATTTGTTATTGAGGTTTTTGTTGTTGGGCGATAGGGTTTTTTAATTTGAGAATAAAGATTTCTGTATAAGCAAAATGTTTCCTTTAGTCTCTAAATGGAAAGTTCATTTACAATCAAATATGTGCCTGGAGTTTTAGGGGTCGCTTTAAGCAGAAACAAATGCATACGCCCTTGGAGATAGATGGCCTGCTGTGTCTTTGTTAGGAAAGCTTCCTTTGGCTTAAAACATATTTTTTACCCTATTGCTAAACATTTTAAAGCAGTAGTGTTGATTCTTTATTTTACACTTAAGTTCTATGTCAGAGCAGTCACCCCGATCTTCAACATGCAGTGTTGTAACTACACAGAGATCACAGAGGAAGATAGCCAGTGTTGGCATAGTGTTCCTTTGAAATCTGCCCATTCCAAGGAAGAAGATTTTGGTTTTCTTGGGAGGGTGCCTAGCTGGTATCGAAAACAAAATACTGGAAAAGAGCAACAAAATATCGCAGCAAATATCAACCTTGGGCCAATGTTTATCCCCGTAGTGAGGCATGTCAGTGCGGTGTAATATTTCAAACACCCCACGTCTGATACACACCCTGTCAAACTCTTAGAAGTTCATTAGGTTCCCCATTGTATTCTGAAGTTATATCAGCTTGATTCGAGTCATGAGTAATACTACTCGTGAACAGTCTCTTCTTGTTGCATGAGTAAAAATGTAGTGAGGGGAAAAAAGAAGGGTGGCGTGTTGTTTTGATTGTGGTTTGTTTTTTTTTTTTCTTCCCTGCAGGGAAATGGCACATGTTCTGTGAGAACTTTAAACAGAGCTGTGTGGTACATGAATATAACTGGCATATTTATAGCAAGCAACTGAATTTGGTCAAATCCAGCTTGTGTACAGGGCTCCAGGGTTTGCATCAGAACTGACAAGAGACAGTAACAGTTGCCTTGGGAGGGGTCGGGAAGGGAAGCAGGGCAGGTTTCTCAGCATGAGGGGAAAAGTCAGCATTTATACTGCTTACACTTTAATCCCCATCATGCTTTGGTCTTTCTCTGTTGTTAGGAACCCTGTAGTCCTCTTGTGCAGGACTTTTGGGAATGCATGATACTTCATGAATAGGCAGCTATTAAATGTGTCACTTTTAATTGTGATTTTGTCCAGAATAATGGGTCACTCCAAGTCATTCTGTCTTTACCCAGGATCTATTTTCTTGTGGCAAAGGTAGACTATGCCCTACACACTTAAAAAGTTCTCCTAGTGATGCAAGAAATTAATAAATACAAAGGCCACTTCAGAAGCTCCCTTTAAAGGCTACTTACCACAACCAGATCCAGATAGTGGCAGGAGATTTTTTAAATCTTTTATATTGCAGCTTTAAAAGAAGTCAATTCCATTGCCTCATGATTTACATGCAGAGTTCCCTTGTGTTCCTTGACTCCAGCTAAGCTGAGGACCTAACCACCTCTTGTCTGAGCTACCAAGCTCTTCACTGAGCATTTGAGGCCAAATAAAGTGACAGGCGTGTGCCTATTTAAAGAAAAGACCTCTGCTGGAGCTCAGAAGAGACTGAGCATGCCTAGCGTGGATCTTGCACATGGATTTTACATTTTTGTTCAGTGGGTTTTTTGATGTAGTTAGTTACCTTGTCTCGTGTTACATTGCACCACTACTCAGAAGGACTGGGCTCTGAGAAGTTTTTTAAGAAGCAGCTCAAATTGTATGGAAATTGAGGGGGGGGAGTGCAAAATAGGACTCACACTTCCAAAAGTCCATAGGAAAATGATGGCAGAGATGTTAGTATTTTCATTCTCTCTAAAAAGGAATCGTGTTTAAAAATAAAACTGAGTTGATTTATTTCTTTAATCCTTCTAGCTATTTTCCAGTCACTGCATTGCAGCATGCTCCTGTATGTGAATTGTTTCATTTTTAATAATCTGGTTTGGGCATGCCCAAACTACAGCTCTCGAAAAAAGCTATGCTAAGATTACTCTCTCTTTTTACTATGGTAAAAATGCGTTCAAGACTTCAGCACATTTAACAACGTATTGCCTGCTGAGCTGCTTAAGCAGTTAATGTCTTGTTTGCAACAGGGTCCCAGTTTGCCCTGAGGTATCAGACCACGCCTGACAAGTTATAAATTTGGTGATTCATAAGGTGCAGCTAACGGGAGGGTTGGGAATGTCTGATAAACAGTGGTAGTCATCAGCTAACAAACCAAAAATATTCTCACTGTGAAAGGTAAATGTTCAATAGAAACCTCATCCCCATTTACTCAAAGGGCAGTTTTTTGAAAGGTGTTTTCTTTTTCTGCTGTTACCTAGCAGGAAAAAAAAACCCAAACCCATAGCTCTGTACTTTGGCACTCTTACCTAATTTTCCTTTGCAGTTCCTATCTTTGAATTTTCAATGTGTCATTTAATAAATTCATTTGGATTTTTTATATGGTATTTGTAGTTTCAACATTGTTTTCAAGCTTTCTTGTCCCTGCCAGGTTGTAGAGAGATTTGGAGGAGGCAGGGGTTGTTTTTCAGTGTGTTCTTAATGAAGGATTTAATGTATTTCTTAATAAAACAGTGTTCAATGCATTAAAATATGACCAAAGGCTCCCTTGCAAGCCTTTACTTGTTGACTGAAGCTAAAGGCTTATTTATATGGAGGTTTCATATCAGTCTTCTGATTGATGTTTGTTTAAGTTTTTGTACAAATTGTATTTCAAGTAGCAATTTAAATATTTTTGTACGATGTTAGTGCATCACCACATGCAGCAAAACCACAAGACCCTGAGGTATTCAAATATCTCTGAATAAAACAAGCCACTGGATCACACATAAACAGATAGAAATATGGGGGAGGGGGGGAAATTGCAAGGTGCTAGAAGTCTGTGTACTGTATAAATATCTAAGATACCAAATAGATAAGACAGTAGCAACGGTGAAAGAAAACATAAGCAAAGCCCGTCTCTTTGGTCCATAAATGAAGGTTAAGGCATGCAGCTCCTCTTTGCTCTTGGACAAAACCCAGCAATGGAGACAGGCAGCTGTTCAACAACGGCCTTTGCACTAAGTGTAGCTGCCTGTTCCTGTAACTGCTGGTAGCAGTGTGTTAACATAGAAATTTGGTCACTGTGAGGGTGGTGAGGCACCAGAACAGGTCGCCCAGAGAAGCTGTGGATGCCCCATCCCTGGCAGTGCTCAAGGTTGGATGGGGCTCTGAGCAGCCTGGTCTAGTGAAAGGTGTCCCTGTCCATGGCAGAGGTGTTAGCAACAGATAATCTTTAAGGTCCCTACCAACCCAACTATTCTCTGATTCTATTAAAATGGAGCATTATTTTGTGTACATTTCTGCTGTCCTGAGATGAAGCACGTTATTAAAAATAAGTGATGCTTTATATCAACTGCATTAGACTTGGTGTGAAAATCATAGCTTAAACATAAGATGGGGGTTGGCTGGTTTTTAGATCTTTTACCTATGTTGCTCTAGCATACTGGTTTTTTTGCATCCTGATTGCTAATGACCAATGGATGATTGTTCCTTGCTAATTACCCTTACTGAAGTAACAGCTGGGCTAAGTGACGTGGTGATAGATCTAAGTCAGAACGACCTGTAGCCATGCTGGTGAGATTTCTGTAGAGAGATTAGAGAGATAGCCTATAAAAGGCCAAAACCAAGGAAAGTGAGTTGATTCTTGAAACACTGCCTCAAGGGTAGGAATACTTGAAATATATACAGATAATGAAAGGGAAAAACTCAAGAAATGGTAACATTAAAGGAGGCCTAGGACCAATAGCAGGAGCAAGTTAGTTGCTAAGTTACGAGGCAATTTTGGACAGCAGCTATGTAGGCAAGGATGGTTTAACAGGTCTGTGCCGAGGTTCCCGTGTTCAGAGGTTATATGGAAGCATTATGCCAGCATCAAATCATCACACACAGAGTGCAGCATTTCTGCTGCTGGGAAAGATACCTGCACTGCCAGGGAAAAGACTGCCTTGCTTTCCACTCCTCATAGGGCTGGGAGAGCTGGCCGGTGCCAGCCTTTATGCTTCACTCAGTCCCACACTCAGATGAGTCCCTCAAATTCCAGCTCCTACTGGGATAATTATACAGGAAAATCCAGCTTTTGGGAGCAGGAAAGTAGTTCCTGACTGCTTTTCATAGCACTTCCTACCAGGTCTGCAAGCACTTCGAACTTCTGCCCTCTCAGAAGAGATCCCAGCCTGCCTGAGGACAAGAAACAATGGCCCTTAGCATAATCTTTTCTGCAGTGGGAATGAAATTGGGCCATTGAATGATAAAAAGAGACTCTACTCTTTTTCTGGGATCCCAAGGGCTGAAGGGCTTTTGTCGCAGAATGGATTCTAGCATTTCCAAAGACAAAGGATGGCAAATTCAGTAATGAGTCCCTAGCCAGCCAGCATAATAGATTCACTCTATTTAAACCTTGTCCCAAGAGACCTGTGTGTGGGTTGCTCTTTTTTTATTTGTGGTCTCTGCTACCACAGAGCTCAGATCAATGGAAGTGCTCATCAAATATGTAACTGGCACTTGTGATGGAGATTGATAAATATGGCTAAGTACAGCTGTGTGTTCCAGAGACTTAGTTCCTTGTACTGATGCTGTGGACTGATGTGGGCTGTTGCCATAATCTTTATTTCATTATTTTTGGCATGTGATAATTGTTGATCAGCTAGACAGACTTGTAAAGCCACATTTGATCTGTATGACAATTGTGATTCTTTGAGCTCTTTCCCTAGTACATCCAATTTAATTTACTGTGGATTGCTACTTCCACTCATTCAGGGAGCTGTTCAAATAATACTAAGGAAAGAATACTTGGAAATGTAAAAGGAAAATTGCACAAAAAGTATAGCTTTATCAAGAGTAGATTGTGCCAGACCAATCTGGCAGCTTTCTTTGGTAATAACTGTATAACAGACTTTCTAGGCAAAAGAAACACTAAGGATCTAATAGATCCTGACTACAGGTTCCACATAACCTAGTTTGAAGGAGACACCAAGATAATGCTGTTCAGAAGTTACCTCATGATGGCAAGACAAAAAGAGTTCTGTTCAAGAAGACCAATTCAAACTGTAAGTGTTCTGAAGAAGAGCTACCAGGCTGTTCAGAAATATGATTCACTTACCCTAACAAAAGAAAACTGAAGTCAAGCAGACTCTGGGATTGCTCTCACAGGTGCTATGTTAGTAGCAAACACAAGAAAAAAGAAAGGATTATTTCAGGTGACGGGCTCAGACTTGCCACAAGTACACTTAGGGTGGAAGTTATAAAGATATTCCTGACCATCAGAGAACTTTAGGATTTGGAATAGGAGTCCAGTAGAAGCAGCAAGAAAAGATGTGGTTGGAAAACTTGCGTGAACCAGCAGAGTCACATTATACTGTGTCGTGCTTATCTTAGCAAAGATAGGACTCCATAGGGAACTTACCTCTGTTGTAGGCTTATGTAAACACTGAAGGGAAATGTGTTTTATTTTTTGGCTGTCTGGAACTCTTACCAGAGCTGTGATACAACATTATATCCACTGGTTCAAATGTCAAGACTATGTCAGCATTTTTTACAGTAACTTCAGTAGATCAAAAAACACATGTCATGCCCTCGTGTTCAATGAATATGAAAAATGTGATTTTTAAAGGCTTAGGGGTTTTTTTATTCTCTAATCTTCTGCCAATGTGTATGAAATAATTTACTATAAAACTCCAGACATCCCTAACGGATTATTCTCCTCAGTATAACATGAGTTTAATAGGGGAAACATCTAGATTCTGAAGTGTGCTATCCCTTATTTTGATCTTGAAATTATATTTTAAATTTCTTTAGAGATATTTTTAATATATATATGCACATCTAATTACAGCTAAAGATAATCTGTACTTCAATTATCCTCTCTTCCTGCTAGGTCCTCAGCAGATGAACAAGCCCAGAGAGAATCTTTAGCCTGGGTGCTCTCTGCCTCATCACACCTTGATGGATCCTCTCTCCTGTTCCCAGAAGTACAAAGATGAAAAAGGGTAAATGTGTGTGAAATGTGTGAAATATATATGCAGGGAGGGCAGGGGAGGACACATCTGCCCCGTTTGACATTCGCTGTATCCAGCCTTAGTGTTAAAACAGAGTTACTTCTGAACACACAGCTCTGGTTTGAAAATAGGAGTTTCCCACACTGCTGTGAAAAGATGTTTCTTGGAGTGTCAGAATTTGGTTGTATTACAGTCTTCTTGATCTCCCTTTATGATTTGCACGTTCTCTTCCTTATTCAACCCAAAACTGCAGACGCCTCATTTCACCACAGCCTCAGTGCCTTGCCCCACTTCACTCTGGGCACCTCCCGGGGTGCCTCTGCTGCTCTCGCTGTCCTGGTCCTGCACAGCTTCTTGCTGGAGATCTGGGGTGCAATTCCAACAGCTGGTCTCAGCCCAAATAAGGCTGATGGGAAGCAGCAGGCATTTTGAGGAGAACACATGAAATGGAAGCCTTTTCTTGTGTATTGATGACACAAGTAACCTCTGCTCCTTTTCCCTTCACCAACTCCAACTGCTGGTCACCATCCAGCTCTGGGATGTTGCAACACTGCATTGCAAGCCTCTGTGTTCTCATCCTTTGTTCCGAAGCCCCGCTCCTGCTGGCAACACCATGTTTTGCCTCTGGCAAAATGACACACATCTGCCGCTCCTCAAGGGCTGTCTGTCATCCTGCCCTCCGCCACCAATACAAGTTGCCATAACCGAGATTTTCAGGTGTGATGGAAGAGGAAATTAAGTGATTTGGAAGGTGCAAGCTTTCAGCCTACCTGTCCTCTGTTATCTACTTTTTTTTTTTTTTTAGTTTTCCTCAGGAGAAATAGATAAGGTCCTTTAAAGCAAGTTCTTAGTTGGCAGCTTGGTGAAGGAGCAGCGGGACTGTGTATTAAAGAAGTTGGAATAAACAACAAAACCAAAACATAAGGTCACAATTTAAGCAAATATGCCAGAGGGAACACTAGGAGCAGACGATGTTGATTGCTCAATGTAGTCTAAAGTCCAGGCGATGTGAGAATGCAGTCCAATGGAGCTCTCCTGAAGCTCAGAATGGAGAGGTGCACAGAGAGCAGGCAACAGAGGAGGCAGCATGTTTTTCTTTGAAAAGGGTCAATAATGATTGTGCAGCAGGCTGGAAATACTTAGTCATATAAAAGGTGTCAGTGCTAGCAGTAGAATAGGAGCTTTCACACATTTCTTTATTAAAAAAAGAAAAAAGAATCAGACATTAGGCATTAGTGTGAGACAGCAGGTCAGTCACCATTTCTTATACAAACTATTGCAGCTGAAAATGACTGTGGGAAAACTTCCTAATTAGCCCTTTTGGGGATTTTTGTTTTTTAAGAGAAAAGTAGCTGAACTTCTGAATCTAGTTTCCTGTGGAAACAAAGCTTACGCAATCAGTGTTTGTCATGTACCTAACAATTTTTGTAACCCTCTGGCAAATCAGGTTTTGACTAAAGTTGAAAGAGTGATAGTGTTGGACATGATTATGCTTTTTTAAACATTTTGTGAAGTCTGGCAGCAGAATAAGGGACAGAGTCAGGTTACTGCCCTGACTGAAGAAAAGGCTCTCAGCCATTATGTGTTGGTCCCAGCCAGCTGGCCAGGCAGCACACACGTGCCGACAGCGAGTGTATATTTGGGGCTTTGAAACAGCCCCAGTTTGTTGTCTCTTGGTAGTGGCAGGGTGATTGGAGGCATGAGGAGAGCTGGGATTATTGTGGTGACGAGAAAGAGATGTGGGACAAAGGACTCAAATCCGTAGGAAATCAGGCTTCGTTAGTTGTGCTGCTCAGGAACAACACGTTTGTCTAACAATAGCTTTCTGCCCAAGCACATACGTCAGAGCCAGATTAGATTTCTATTTGCATACCTCCTTACCTTTCTCAGGAACGCCTCTGGCATCAAACTCCTCACTTTCTCTTTCCTCCTTAAGGCATGGCTCTCCTGGAAAGTAACTTTAAAAGTTGCATCTTATTTCTTAATAGATTTATTACTTTGTTTACTTAAAGTCAGATGAATTTGGTTTAATAACCACATCAAATATTTGCTGGGGTTTTTTTTAATCCTCTTGGCTCTTCAGAAATAACATAACAGAGAGAGAGAGCAAATGAGCTGGATGCAATCACATTCTGTGCACACACACTGAGAGCAGAACCTGAAGACAGCATTGTTGTGCAATATAAACAAGGCATAAACTTATCCTGCTGAACCCTAGTAGCTAGTGATCTGAGAGGGAAAGAATCCAGTGGATTTCTGAAGCATAGGGATGAGCCTGTAGTACTGACAGGAAGAACAGGATTATTTAGTTTTCTTTAGAACCGAACACATTTTATACTTGTTGAAATAATAAGCATGGAAAAAAACCAACCCACACGAAAACTTTTAACAGCCATGGTTCAACAGAATGTTGTAGTATCCAAGTGAATTTTTAATCTGCAGGGAGAGAGAAAAGGAGCTGTGCTCTTCTTTCTGTCTTACGCAGTCTAAGGTCTGCATTATGCTCATTATAATGATATCAGTGTTTCTAAATTAAAGTGGCGATGCCTAGATTCCACAGGGATGTGTGTCACAGAAGTGCATGTGCTAGTAATTAAAACAGTGTTCAAATATTGCTGCATATTCAGACAAGAACCTTTTTATGCAGTTGTGTAATAAAAAAAAAAAGGAAGCTAGAGCCAAACTGGGGGCAGCATTAATACACTGCACAGCCACTGACACGATGTGAGACCTTGTGCACTATTGCTGCCACCAGCCACACTCAGGAAGTGTTTTCAAATACTAGGTAGCATTTCAGAAAGATTTCATGGAAGTCCATTCAAACTCCAGCTCTATGTTGCCCCTGCTAAGTAACCACTTCGAAAATTCACTCCAAAAAATAATTAGTCACCTAGAAAGCAAATGAGGTGCTACAATGAAAAAAATACTACTTTAGTAGATTCTACCACCAGGCTACTCCGTATGCAGCCATCGGTATTGTGCCTTATCAGGGGCAAGTATTTGGCCTTCGGGGGGAAAAGAAAAAGGCACACAAAGGCAACTGGGCTGTGCTGCACTTCATGGGGTAGGGGATAGTCCTTTCTGATCCCCCCATGGACAACGGGGTTTGTGAAAAGAATTACAGAGCCATTACCCTAATCACAGTCTTAGCAAATGCGATTAATGATCAAACGGTTTTCCAACGTTTTGGAAAATCCTGTCTTAGTGTTACTGGCCTTGAATTCCTCCCACCGCAATAAGCTGGGTAAGTTGACAAAATGCAAATTCAAAAAGCACTACCTTTTTTTGTCCCAGGGGTGCTATAGCTTCATTATACCAAACCTCTACTCTTTAGTAGCTGACCTAATTTCTTCTGTTGTTATAATTTTAGAAGGAAGTTTTCACAGGCTCTTTGTACATGATACAGATTAGTACTCAAAGGTGTCTTGGCCAAAAAAAGACGATGAAAAATAGTCTTCTGTTCCCAGTACATTGTTGGTTTAATTTAGTCAGGTGTGTCTCATCGAGGAACAGAGGAGTCATATTTAAGGCTTTCTGATTTTGCTCCCAACTTGCCTTTATATGTTCTGAGGCTAAAATAAAGCTTGTGTTGCACAAGTAGTGTGGCTAAAGAATTAGCTCCTCTTATCAGCTGAACTGCCAAGGAGTTTTACACTGGGTCAAACCCAGTGCATTGGGAAGTGCATTGGCACTTCACAATCTAGCAGTTCAGATATGCTTTCAAAATAAACACCTCAAATGTGTCATTAAAAGACTAAAATACACCCACTGGGGCAAGGCCCGCAGCCCAATAATGTGGTTGCATGAGTCTTAGGCTGAGTCAAGGGAATCCTGCTAAAATCAACGCTTTGCTCAGAGCAGTAGTGAAGGGGATGGGTTTGTCTCATACAATTTTTGCAGTAACTTGCTATAGTCTGTTGATGTTTGCTCAGTCACACCTGGTCAAACAGGTTTACACTGTCTCCTGCCTCATCACCTGTTTTCTTTCTTTCTTTCTTTCTTTCTTTCTTTCTTTCTTTCTTTCTTTCTTTCTTTCTTTCTTTCTTTCTTTCTTTCTTTCTTTCTTTCTTTCTTTCTTTCTTTCTTTCTTTCTTTCTTTCCTGAGGTTTGATTTGGTTTGAGTTTTTTTAAACTTTATTTAACAGCTGTGCAAGAATTGTTATCAGAAAGTATCAGCGTGATAGAGTGGGCTTCAGAAGCCTGTCCTGAGTTCAGACCTAACTGCCTGAGATCACTTGCTTATGATATATGTTCATTTGAGTGATTAATACATATGACTGAGTGCAGAGCTTTAGAGTCTTCCTAGCCCTCCCCTGTGTGGTTCTAGTAACTACATTTTTCTATCATGGCACGTGCCTAGTGAGAAATCAGAAAGTGCTTTGAGCATGGCATGAGCTGAAAACTTTCCCCTTGCTCACAAGGGGAGAAAGGCTGACTTGCAGCGATTTTTAATCCAGGAATCTGAACTCTGTGGAGATGAACTCTCTTGAAAAGCTGTGGCAGCAGGGCTAATTTAGAGTAAAGCATTTTTTGACCAAACAAATGGCACACCAGAGAGAGTAGGAGGTCTGCAAGGAGGCTGCAGAAAGTGTGGATGAGTAACGTAGGTTATTGTACTAATGAGATTATGTTTTGCTTTGAGATCTGCTGCAGAGAGAGCCTGAGTCATTTTGTCTTGGCCTGTGTCATGAGGAGGGGGAGGCTAAGATTTAATGACCAAAATAGCTGTACTGCTGCCAGGGTGCATCTCAGTTCCCTGGGCACCCCCTCACAGCTGTCCAGGAGAGTTACAGGGAACATTTCCTTTTAGTCTTCTCTATGCCACCAGCCACTGTTCTCTCACCAAGCCTCTCCAAGACCTCCCTTACCTTCAGGCACACCCTCCAGGCTTTTTGGCATCTCCATTGGTGCTTGGAGAGATTGCTTTTTCCCCAGAAACCAGTCTGGGAAGTGTCTGACAGCTGGGACCTCCCTGCCTCCCACCCTACTTTTTCTGGGCTGGGACTTGCCACAGCTCCCAAGCCCCCTGGTACAGAGGAGCCTCTCTGCACTGCTGGGAGCCCCCCTCTCCAGGGAGCTCAGCTTTCCTCTCCCTGCAGGCACTGCAATGCTATCGACCCCTGCTGAGCTGGCGTTTGATTTCCCCGTTTTATCTCTGAGCACCAAACAGAGCATTTCATATCTACAAAAATGTGTACATTATATATCCTGTTACAGTGATATAACATAGACTGGTGTAAGTCCCTTTTATACAGCTTATCAGACTCCCTCATAGGGAATTAATTTATTGTGTTTTAATTATATTGATGTGGTTGCAGCAGTACATAGTTCTCCATGTAAAAATAGGATGAGAAAAATCCCCAGATAAAGGAAATTTTGCTGGTTAGTTTTAGAAAAACTTTCACATGCCTAACTTCTGTTTCAGGTATCCTGTAATTTTCTGTATGCATTGATGATAACTTCCTTCTCCAAGTGACAGAGGAGCCATCAAGGAGAGGTGCTGTTCTGGACCCTGTTCTCACAAACAAGGAGGGGCTGGTGTGGAATGTGACATTAACAGAATTAAGCACTGTGCAGAGGATGAAGCCCTAAATTAGAAAGCACTAGGCAGAAATTCAAATAGACTATGGAATTGCTGGACTGGGAAAAAAAGCTGTTAGCCTTGTGAGTTCATCTCATTCATTTTCTTCCTTTCTCTGTGCAGTGAAACCACAATTTCTATCCCCCATGTCATCATTTAAAATATTTTAATGTTTGTGTCAGTGCACTCCAGGCAGTTAATAGATTCTTTCATATATTTGTGATTGCTTGACTTTCATCAATTTACATTTATTTGTTCATGGTACATTTTAATCCCTCAGTGCAGTGAGGGGAAGTAAAAAAATTAACAACCACTAAAACCATTTACATCAGTTTTATCAAATTGTTCTTTAATCAATATTTGGCTTTTTTTCTTTCTTTTAGACTGCTAAAAAATCCAGTTTCCTAGCTAGTTTCTTTAAGTTTACCTGAAAGGGACAGGGTGGAAAGGGAAGATAGATTGCCCATGTTTTATATTTGTATTATAGCTATTCAGGTGGAATGAAAATAAATATTTAAAAAGGAGTGGCAACAAATTCTTCAAGGATTAGTGTTTACATCAGAGATAAAGCAGAAGAAGACAGACATGGCATGATAAGAAGTAAAAGTGGTCAGAAGTGGAGGAGGAAGAAAATTAAAAGTTGAATGATGGTAAAAGAGTCAGGGAAGAAACTTAAACCAATGAGAAAATGGACAAGGATAAGTGTACCAATTTTTGTTTGTGATAGGGATGGAGGAGCTATTAAGGATGTCTCCCATAAGGAGAGAGGGGGGAAGAAAAGGCAGGGAACATACAAGAATGCTGTGACTTTGAGAGAAAAGGATGCAAAGCCTGGGCACGGTCTGTCTGCCTTGAGTGACTTTGATTAGTTCAAGCAACAGGGTGGACTAAAGGAAGAACAATTCTTATGAAGAGACTGGAGGAATCAGATTAGCACTTCAGAGGGCTCCTTGGAAGTTCAGCAGCAGCCATATGAATGTTGAATTGGCAAAGACACTTTCCCAAGAAGACATAATGGCTAAAATGTAGGACTGAATGGATGGAGAGACCAAGATAAATGCACGTCACTGATCTCAATGTGACTGGCTACTGACGCACCAGGAAAGGCAGAAGAGTGAAAGCCTGCTGAGATTTCCATGGTAAATGAGAATGGAAAAGGAAGCCTCAGCTGTCAAAAGGGAGAAGCAAAGATGGAGTTGTGAAAGCCATGGAGAGCAAAAGTTTAGTGGAAAAGGGAAGTTGGCAGAAAGGTGACAGAAGTAAGAGACATGGATCAGTGAATACATTAAAAAAATCAACATTACTTAAGGAGGCAAAAGTCACAAGAGTGATTTTGAGAGTGATTTCAGTAGTGTAATGAGAGAAGATAACAGAATGTCAGAATGCAAGACAGAGTAGAAAAGAAGCATGGAAGTACTCTCTGTGTGTGAGTTGTGGTTTTGGTCTTGGTGAGATTTGAGCCAAGGGAATGAGGGCATGTTGTGATTATTGAGAATAAGTGTGCACACTACAGGAAAGTTAGTGAAGGCTCTGAAGGACAGGGGGAACAAGACAGAGAAGGGTTATGAGCATGTGAAAGAGAGGTTGTGTGAGTGTTGGTATCTTCAGGAACTGGTTTATGCAGCCTTGCACTGTGAAGAGAACTCATGGGAGAAAGCTTGCTAGCACAGGTAGGGAAGATGTTTTCAGAGATTTTTCCTTCCTCTATCTGAAACTTGATGGATGTACATGGATCCTTTAGCATCAAGGCTGGTTTTCAGACAAACCAGCAAGATGGAAAGGAATAATTAACCATAAGGAGAGTTAGTTAAGGGAATGGAGGGAAAGAATTTGGTTGAGAAATATGGAACTATCTAATTAGCCTAACTGGCATCCATCATCTATCATTTCCTACATCTCCATTTCCCAATATCCACTGTACTGAAAGTCTGTGTAATGACAAGTGGGATTCAGGTCACTTGGAAGACCAGCAGCTGTACCTGCTGATTTCTAAGGTTATCCCTTTCTCTCTTTTGTCAAAGATGAGAAGCAGGAAAAGAAGAACCAGTTTTCAAAGGCAGGGTCAGCAGAGATGAGCACACCATTTGCATTTTATTTTATTAATGTGGGCCAGCTCAGCAGGCCAAGTCTCAAATACTGATAAAAGATTCTGTAACCAAAAAAATATGTTGCAAAAAAAGTAGTGACTGCAAATAATTTTTCCCCCTAATGTAAATGAGGCACTGTTGGCAGGGGGACATTGGAGGGTTTGTCTCATATTTAATTTCACTCAGGAAATACAGATGTAAGCTGGACAAAAAAGGCTCCTGATATTCTACCAAGGAAACATTTTGTGAAAAAGAGGTTCAGCTGGGCCCCATGGTTGTACATAATCCTGCTCCTAGATGGTGCCTGCTGTATTGGGTCTACATGTTCTCCCTCTGTTTCTAATCTGCTCAGCTCACAGAGCTGGCTCTATCCTTGGTTTCTGGCACAGAAACCCTCAGTTAGTCCTCTGCAGAATGAGAAACCTTTTACAGCTTGAAACCTATAATCTCCCAAAACATAATTGCTCTTCCCTTTACCCCACACTTCCCATCAGCTCAAGCACAGGTTTTTGTCCCTCTCTTCCTATAAACTAGCGCAGAATTATTGAGTACAGAGCATCTCCTCATGGCCCTATGGTTGTGGAAGCCATTGGGCAATTGGGTTTGAGGGGTGCTAGCACTGAGCGTGCCTTACTGAGGCAGCTCAAGGAATACACACAAAATGTGCAAAATAATGAGTAGATGTGTGTTTTTCCTTGCCTGAGGCTTTGAGCTTTCTTAGGGCTGGGATCAGAGACTTGGAGGCTTTCTGCTCTCCAGATCATAGGAAACTTGCTCTTTAGTTTGAGTTGGATCCCACAGCTAAAGCAACGTGCTATGAAAGGAGAGTTGTCTGTTCTGTTCTGCTCAAGCTTTTTGTGCCTGCAAGAGCACCCCCAGCCTGTCAGGCCCGCAGTGGGATCAGACAGCTCCCCTCACCAGATCCAGTAGTTACTTGCTGCCAAGAGGGGTGATCCCACTCCACCTCCTCCCCAGCCGCGTACCCCGGCAGCTTCCCTTCCAGCGGGACTGGAGCTCATCTAGTCTCACAGCAAGGATTTCAAGGGACCTAATCCAGCAGAAAACGAACTGTGACACAGAGGGTGAGCAGCATTTTTGCTGGATTGGCTAGAGGAATCACCTCACCACGGGGTACATTAGCACATTAGCGTGGTGTCAGAGAGCTGGCAGAGGGGCTTGGCTCTATCATCACACCATGCCCCACGGCACTGAAAGTCCATGCTTAATGCTGTTTCATGCTTTGCATCCAAGAAAATTCTTCCATTCCTCTCTCCTGGACATCAGGTAAAGTAGGCAAAACTGATTCATACTGCAGCCATCTGATTTTGCAGAGATGGTCCTATTTCGAATGGGAGCGATTGACTTCCACTAAATCTCTGCTTTCTCATCTCTGGAAGGTGTGTGACATGGATTTGACAGTTCAGCTCCACATCCACCAGCACATGCAGCAACTCATCAGTTTCTTACCTTCAATCAGAATGCAAAAATTTACACACAGGCACAGTCCCCAGGTTGTCACAGAGAGGTATGATGAAGTATCTGCACATTGATCCAGAGGCTGTGTTAATTTGTTCCTGATTATATTGGCTCTGGTACCAGAACAGGGATAAGCAGGTACTGAATTGAGATGAATTTATGTCTATTTTATATTGAATATTATATTTATATTTTATATGTTTTCATTTCCAGCACTATTACAAAAATAGTGCTGGAATAAATAAAAACTTAAAAATATAAAATATGCCATGTATTGTATTCTGATTAATTGGTGAAAAAAAAAAATCAGGTGTTTTAACCCTTTGAACAAATTTCCCTAAGAAAATTTCTGTCACTCCCTACTCTGGCTTCCAGTGATCCTACATTGATATTTTTTTTCCTAAGTGTCTTCCTTTTTTCTTTTCCTTCATGCTTTATCTGTTGGCACAGACCAAATTTCACCATTGTGTATCCAGGCCTAAACAGCCAACTTACTGTCTTTTAACTGTTAATTTTTAATTTTGTGGATCTCAGACAAGAAGAGTTAAAAGTATTGGACACTCTAGTCTTTTGCAATGTCTCGTCCACGAACATAATCATTTTACTTGGATCTAACATACACCTAAGATAGAAAACCTGACAGAATATCTGTGAAATGAGAATTGTCTTCAATTATGGAATTAAAAGCACATTTGTGAAACTAAAGGTATTCTGTTGTGTTGGCTTATACAATTATGCTACAATACATGTACAATACAACACACTACTATTGTAATCCTTTGATTTGTTTTTGTCTAAACTTTTAATAGTATAACAAAATCTGAGTAAATAAATGTGCATACAGAAACATTACATCATCACATAGGCTTCTAGACGTAGCATGTATGTTCGTTTGGAAAGAAAAATAGACAGCTATTCTCCAATCAACACTTTTTAACTCTGTTTATTTACTTGGAGAGATACTCACATGACTACAGAAAGCAGCCTCCTCCTCTCCAAGGAAGTTATGCCATCCCTGTGTCCCACAGGAAACCTTGGGCTATGGGGCCTTGGCAGCATGCCAAAGTGGATGTATTTCAGACCAGCACAGAAATTTGCTCAGTGACTAATTTTACGTGACTAAATGTGTGGGGTTTCTTTTCACTAGATCACAGGGATGTTTAAATAGTGGTGTGCAGAGGCACTGCTGCACACCTCGCTGCCTGTGGCCGCTGCAGTAGGTGCCAGGTGACTTAGAGCAACTTCTACTCTGGCACTTGCAGTAGCTCAGACAGCTTTGAATGAATCACAGGATTCCAAGAATTAGCAACAAACCTCATCATGTGGGCAACCTGCAGCACAGGAGCTGTCAGAACAGTGTGGTGAGTAAGGAAGCTGATGTGATCCCTGGATGCAGAATACCTTCTGTAGGAGTAAAGAGGTGATCTTACAGTAACAGTAAGGGAATAGTGTCTTGTTCTGGTGCCCACACTTGAGAGAAATTAGGTTGATAATTTAGGCTTCACAAAGGAGTAATAAGAGTTACATGATATCTAAGCAAAGCTGATTTATGGCAAAAGACTTACAATCAGTCTTTTTATTTTATTGAAAAGGAGACTAAGAGGAAACCTGGTGGTGAACAGCAGGTTGTGCAGGTTCTCAACTGCAAGGGGCTCTGTCATTGTCTACAGACAAAAATAAAGCTAGAAATAAATTAGGTAGAGCAGTTCAGGGTAAAGATCAATGAACTTCATCACAGTATTGTGCTTGGATTGTATTCTGGCTTAACAGCCCCAGAAGCCCTTTTCATTATGATGGCAAAGGTGTCAGGACATGTGTGCATGAATAATTGAGATGATATGCTGTGTAAATAGGGCCAAATGAAACTTCCCTCCACAGAACTTGAAAGTGCTGACTGGGACATCTATATTTGAATAGCTCTTAATGGAGGATTGTGCAAATCAAGGACTCTTTTGCTGCTATGGGCAGTTCCAGGAGACACTGCTTATGGCCTTCCCAAACGCATGATTGTCTTCTATTCCTTCCTGTGCCATCTCTACCATGTTAGCCTGTAAAGCAATAAATCATTCATCCTCAAATTCCTTCTCTGTGCTGGTCATTCGTGTATTCAGGGGAAAATACTCCTGTGCTTCTCTTCCACAGAAATCAATGAATTTTCCAGCTGTTGAAATACAAACATAGAGTTCAGGCTTTTTGAATGCAACAAGTAGCCTACTGATTGTGCCTAGGTGAAGAGCCGGTGGGGATCTTTCATTTCTTTGACTTCACTCCAGTTCATTTCATGTTGTCTATTTGGATGCTAAGTGCCTCAAAGTGCAAATTGTCATTTCCATGGATGTAGTGTTTAGCACAGCTGAAGCCTGTTTTGATTGGGGGTGCTAGATTTAACCTGAGTGCAGATAATAGAAATTTATAATAAGACTTCAATTAATGCTTAGTCTCCCATGCTGTATAGTTTGACATCAGTGCTGCTTTTTTACTGTGAGCATTTACAGAAGTTACAGTCTTTCCAAGAGGAGTCATCAAATGTTGTGGTAGAAGGATTTTGTTCTTTGTCTTGTAGAAAATATTTCCAGAAGTAGACTGTTTCTTTTACATGATCATGTGCTCAAAGAAGAGCTGGAGAAATCAGCATTTGCTAGTCAACAGCTAATCTGAATCTAGGTAAGGACTGAAATGAAAATTTAAAATAAAAGCAACTTTTAGCATATATGGACACTTAGCAGGTCCTTGGGTGCTTGCACTCAGCTCTCTGTACATAGCTCTGGGTGCTCGCAGGTCCTGGTTGAAATTCAAATCAATTTCAGCATTGCTGCTGTCTCTTCTAATTGACTATGTCCACACACCTAGCTGGTGGGAGTGGCAGAGGAGCAAAGCACTCAGAAAGGACCAAATGTTTTCCAACACATGCTCAGGCTATTCAGAAAAATGTTATGGATGCAGGGGCCTGACACTGGACAAGCACTGGGATTCCCAGTGTCCTGCCACGGAGCACTCTGTCGGGAAGCAAAGACCTCTTTTCTGGTTAGTGTTAGAAGCATGAGGACCAGACAGCAGTTTGAAACCACAGTTCAGCTGCTGATCAGTGCTGTGCAGCATCAGAAGCATGTGGAAAAATTCTGGCTGACTCATCCATAATTCAGCTGGTGTCCCAAGGAACACGTGGCTGGAGCGGGACCCCTGGCGCTCCTGCAAGGGAGAGGTCTGTGACCTCAGCATGGTGTGGTCAGCAACCAAGCTTCTCTCACCCAGGTAACCCCTCAGTCCCCATGGGAGGGCTGGTCTCCCTCCTGCAGCACAGGGCTGGGAGTGGAGCCCTGGGATGCTTCATGGGAATGTTACTGGGGGGAAGGGAGGTGAGGGAGCTGGCCCCACACCCCGGGATAACACGTGCAACGATTTGAGGAATCCATCCCAGCCAGCTCAAGCCTTCATAGCTCCGTGTGTGTGTGTGTGTGTTTGTGTGTGTGTGTGTGATGTAAACTCTGCTTTGAGAGACTCTGCTCCAGGCGTACAACCTCCTGCTGGGCTGGCTTTCCAAGTGCTTCTGGCAACAGGCTGGCCAGGTGTTATTAAACCTTAATGATCCGTTCACCCAGAACCCAAAAGGTAGGCAGCTGCAACCCAGGGCAAAGTAGTTTTTAAACCTGACCTTCAGCTTGGCGGTAGCTAAGCAACATACTCCATATTGAGGGATTTCAGTCACATGATGCGGTTATTTTGAAAGTATGACTGGCCTGAAAGAGACAAGTAGAAAGTCTTGAGGGCTGTTTGAAAGAAAAACAGAAGAAGCAGGATGAATAACAGAGACTGTGATTTGCAGTTCTGTGCAACAGCCTAAACTCAGAGGAGTTTGCAAGATAATCTTATGGAAAAGAATGACAATAAATACGAGTTAAAAATGAAAGACATGAGAGACAAATGAAAGTAGATGTTAATTACTTTAGCTCCCTCCATGCATTCCTTCTACTGCCAAGGGCTGAAGAAGGTAACTCCTCCAGGACTGACTGCTTCCACTAACTTTCTGAAGGGATGAATGAAGTTGAGAGTCCTCAAAATGTCAGAGCTACAAAATAAGTTTGTGGGAAACCTTTCAAACATTAGTCCCGGGACTGTGTGGTCATCCACACAGGCTGGGCAGAGCAAAGAGCTGAAGTGCATATGTACACAGTAATTCCCAGTACAAGGGCCTGGGGATGTCAGCTGGGCTGCGGATGCCTGAAGGTGCCCATGGACCAAGAGAACTCACTAGACAGTATACACGAGTCAAACACACCAGTTACATCCACAGTCTGGATGTATATTTATTTTACTTCCAGAAACTGTGGATAATTTCAGGCAATTATCTTTCCAGGGCTGTAGCCATTTTTCCTACCCTTGATGATCTTAAAAAAAAAAAAAAATAAAAGACATGAATACAGACATAATCTAGAAAACATGGCATGTTTTAATAATAAAAACCTTGCCTGGCCAAAACAAAGTTTCTTTACTATGTAATGCTTGATCTCACACACGCTTCTGTAGTAATTTTCTTGTCTTGAATCCAGTTACTTCACACTATTTCTGTTGACTATATATATTTTCATCTTGTGTTCTGCTACTGTTCCCGAGAGCACCCTTCATTGCACAATTCTCTGTATTATTTATTTTGAGGCAGCTTCTAGGATAAAGAATTAGTCCTGGGATTTATTCACAGTTTTGACATTGGCCAGCTGGGTGACTTCTGGCCAAGTCAATGCACCTCTTCACCACTGTTTTCCCAGCAGGAAGTGTAGGGTAATAACCCTTTCTGAAATCACATGGAGTTCTACAGATGAAGTACTGTATAGTTTACAGTCCCTGTTTACAGCAATGATTTCACCAATGTAGCAGACTTAGGTACAGAATTTTCCTTTTTTTGTTTTGGTTTTAGCAGATAAAAACTTGAAGAGCACCTGTCAAAGTGCTTATAAACCTATGACAGAACTGGCAGAAACAGATGATCACTGAATATTTCTGTTTCTCAGCCTGTTTTTAAAAAGGCACAACAGTAATAGAGACAAGCTTATAAATTAGATGTTTGTGACCTATTTGGAACATGTACTATCAATACAGACTTTGCTCATTGTTTTGAATTTTTTTCCTAAGGTGGCCTCTGCAGAAACAGATACAACATTTATTATACCTGTAACTATGCACATCCTCAGCCCAACCAGGCAGGGATGCTGCCTGAATTGTAGCAGTCCCAGGACATGGCAGGGAAGAGCTGCCTAAATTTAAAAGCCTCACTCTCAGTCCAACCTGAGAGTTCACTTAACTTCTCACAGAAGTTCTGTCAAATTAGGGAAGTTTCCTGTACTGTCTCTGCCTCTTCAGAAAAGTGCCCAACAGCCAGATTAAATTTCTCTTCCAGCAACTTTCAGATTGAGGCATCTCTAAAGAGATGCAAGTGCAACAGCCAAGTAATTTGGCTAGAGATGCATCAGTTAATTTTAAAAGGCGTTTCCTCTTTCAAGCTTTTGCATAATCTTCTCTTAAAATAAAATAAAATAGTACTAAATACATTTTCTTACAGACATCAGCTGCTGGAAAGATTCTTTATAACATACACAGTCATGATCCCGTAATTGTCTTGTACAGTAATAAGCATATCTTATCTCTTAAGTTCACTTTTGGAGTTCAACTGTGTATCAAAAAAAATCCCTCCAAAGGGGATATTAGTCAGATTATCCCTGGCTTGCCTTTTCTTTGTAACCTCATCTTTATTTCCTCATTTACACACGGCATAGTTCAAACACTGTGTGCCCCTTCATAGCAAAGCTCTCCATTCCTGCTCGGAGCCGGGGCCCTGGCTTTGATACCTGATACATGGTGCACCAATGTGAAGCTGGATTTACCAATGAAAATCCAAGGGAGTTCAAAATCCTGCTAATACAAGTGAGACTGGATGATCAGGGACTAGGACTGTTGTTTTAGAGCTGCTGGAACTCTGCAGTATTATTTTGATGTTTATTTTAAGTGTATCATCTTGAAGTGCCAAAGTCAAGTCATGCATCTGTTGATTTTGTAATTAAAGTACTGTTGGTTAAATTGTCCTCCTTACTACTTCATAATTGTGGGAGGAAAACATGTTAGTGGATCTGAATAGCATACCACAACAATGAATGTAACTCTCATCTAAGACACAGGATATGAGAGAGAGGAATCAAACTGGAGTCAGCTGAGGACATCTCTTCTACCAGGCACTCAAGTTCCTCTAGGAGGATGTTATCCAAACCTTGAAACCTGCTTGGGATATTTCTTCCAGTAAAGCTACACCTGCAGTGTATGCAGGGTGCAGACATTTCACCACAGTCAAACTGTATGCAGCCTGGTTACACTTTGTTGTGTTCTTGGCAGCACTGAAGAAGAATGATTTAGTGAATTTCTTTCATGTATGTGTTTGTAAAAGGCACAGTACTGGATGTTCGACATCACTAAGGAGCCAAAATAAATACACTGTGGTAATGACCTTCAGGATGTGGAAGAGAATGTTCTATCACTTAATGATAAGTAAATAAATAGAATAGCAATTCTGGCTGTGTTAATTCAACAATGTCATTAACTTCAATACAGTAGTAGACACCTGGTTCCTTCTTACCATGCTTTTAAAGTTCTCTGCTAAGCACTGGACCTGTACAGTCCTTTCTTCTCAGTTAAAAATTAAAGTTCATTCTCATAGAGGCTCAGAAACTACACAAGATTTTGATAAAATACACGGCTAATTCTAGACGTACAAAGCCCTTACTCCTCTTCCCACCCTCCTCTGATTTTAGGACCCATATTAAAAGGAAGCAGAGTTCTCTTTCAAGTAGTGTTGATGCCCATCTTCATGACACCCCTTTAAAAGATGTTGCTGAATGTGTAATCATTAGCATTAATTTATTTGGAAATGCAGAGACCACCTCAGTTTCCAGAGCCAGAAAGCACAAGCTCAGATAACCATCACTTGGCACTTCTCGCTGGCCAGTTTTTCACTGCTGCTTTCACACACATTTGTCACTGGCGGTTCATTAACGAGGAGTGGTTCAGTTTCTTGTTACAGCAGAGGGGTGCCCTAAACTTTTCCTGCCCTGTTGCTCCAACAACGTTTGCTGGATTTGTTTTCCATTTCACATTAATTCAGCCTGAGCCAACACCGAGCTGTAAGCACACACTTGACCAAAGCACATTTAAAAGATTTGTGTGGCTGCATTTATATTCTCTGTGAGTAGACATGGTTATAATACTTCCTTTTCCTGCATTTTTCACTGTGATTCAACATTCCCGTACACAAGACTGTGCCACTTTATGGATTGTGCTTCCATTTAAGTTGACAGAGAACTTGTATTAAAAGTTTGAAAGAGAAGTTGCTGCTTTCTCTGCTATTAATAGTATTGTTGCTTTATATAACTTCATGATTCCCATACTGTGGATAAATTAAAACAGACAAATAAGCATCTCTGCCCACAAGGAACTTTTACTTCTGCATAAAAAGAGCTTAAGAGATACACAGCAGGAAAGTTCAATGCATAAAACAGACTGAGGTTTGAAGGGCAGAGAGAAAATGCTGTCAAGAAATAGCAAGTCTGCAAAAGGTCAAATCTTATTCTATTGTTGAGGGATAGCCACCAGAATAAGGGCCAGCATTAATGTCTCATAATACATACAGAAATTCCTGGATGAGCAGCGAAAATTGAGACATCAGGAAGAGAGAAGAAGAGGCTATTTTTCTTACAAAGTGTTTAATTTTTCAAGTGCATTTCCTCTTGCCCAAGCTTTGGGCTCTTCCTATGAGCCAAGGATGACATGTCACTGAGTCACATCTCACTTTAGCTGCATTGCATCTTCAGCAGCTTTTGTCTCCACCTCTTCAGTAGTTTTGCCAGTGCTACCTCCTGTTCTTCTTGCTCAGACACTCAGCTTGGGCAGGGTGGAGGGACAGCGAGCTTGCCCATACCCACTGCCACTTTTGCGCTGGGCCACCTGTGTGCCGTGCTGGGCTACGCCACAGATTGGCTGTGTGGTGACTGGGTGCTGGGTGGCACCAAATGGCTCCTGTGGGACCCACAGGGGCCAGGTAAAGACCCTTATGCTGTATTGCATCATATAAAGGGTTTCATGCTGCAGGCAGAGGATTTGGAGAGTAAAAGTATGCTTTAAAAATATGCTGTCTCTAGAAGCCAAATATGTACTACAAGAAATCACTAAGAGCAAATACCTGCCCCTCTCCCCTCAAATTATAGTATTTAAAAGGGCATAAAATTTAGCGTACCATGAGTTTAATGTAAATATCTCATGCCTGTAAAAATATTGTAAGACATTATAAAGGTTTCAAAGTCAAGCACCCATAATAATTAGAAATATGATCATTTGGATGAAGCTTTGCAGTTTAAATTCTTTCTGAGTGCACTTGTATCCCGGTAATCTTAATTTGTATGATCATATATAACTTTTTTAAGAACACAGAAGGCTTGATTAAGCTGGAACTGCTTCATATGCTTTTGTCAAATGTGCTGGAATGGGAAGAATGTCTCCAGGCACCTTTCTTTCTCCATTAAATGCTGACACAACTGAGGTGAGAAGTTAGGTGAGAAGCTCAACGTACTGGTCAGTGAAGTGATTCATGCTTCTGGTACTGACATAGAACATTCTTAACTGGGAGTACTACATTTGTTCCCAGTAAGTTTCACCACCAGCTGATCCATGACTGGTGCAAGCCTTGCACAGTGAGAAACTGTAGTGCTTGATGGTTCCTGGTGCACTCCCACAGTGTGTCACTCACTGGCTAAGAGGCCTGGGTGGCCCAGAAACCTTATGGCAATCAAAAACTGAAACATGTCTCTTTATGCACCAGTTTGTACCTTTCTGCAGTATAGCAACAGCTTTTGAAAATGTATTTTCAGGTTCTTCATTTTAGCATGGACCCTAAAATTGTTGCAAACAAGAAAAATCTATCTTAATTAATCCAAGGATATGGTTTTAATATGGAATACAACTTCCTGCTATTGGTTAATGTTGGAGGGGCTGACCTCCTCTACAGCACTGGGCCTCCTACAGATTGCACCTGTGGAAGGGTGAGTTCAGAGCAGGGGATGAATGCTACGGGTCACACACATTTAACATGGCACTCCAGGAAACTCTCGAGCTGCTACAGCTGTGCTCTCAGCCAGCCCCGCAGCTGAGTGCAAGGCTCTACACAAAAGGAGGCCTTTGCATTCATGGAGTTTACTCAAAGTTGCCTGGCACATCAACAAGGTAACATATTCACTAGAAGAAATAAGGACTCTCCAACACAAGGGCACAATATATTCACTAGAAGAAATAAGGAGTCTCTAACAAGCAAGTTTATCCTAGAGCAGACCATTAAAATTAAGTAAACCACTTGTTTATCAAAAAGTTCCTTTAATTACCAAGAAGACGCCAAGTGTGACAAATCCACGACAACATAGAAATGTTATTTTACTGAAAACTTTCTGTTTTAAAATAAATTCTTCTCTACCACAAGGCTTATTAAGACCTGTGAGTACAGACAGTATTTGCCTAATAGCAAGCATTATTATGCATTAATTACCTTAAGAAAAAGAAAAGTGAAACTGCAGTTAGCAATATACAATGGAGAGCTTTTTAAGATGAAAAGGATTCACACTCCACACTTCTCCTCAGCCTTTCTCAAAATATACCAAATATATTAAATGTGAGGGGACCTATATATCCAGATCGCTGTTTGTTTCTCTACAAAGCTGTAACACTGAGAAGAATGCTGTCAGGTCAAATTAAAGGTTGCTGATTTTTATTATTTCATTGTAAATCCTTCAATGCTTTTTTGTTCTGGGGTCAAATTCAAGAGACTGCAGTAAGAATCCTACCTTTTATATTTTGTAAGCAAGTTTTAAATTTTTCAGTACCACAAAGCTTGTAAATACGAAAAGAAAGTCTTCTAAAAACTCATAAAACAGATGGCAAATAACCAACCGCCTACCTATCTTCTCTAAATGTCTTATTTTTAAGAAAATGGGCTTTTAAGAACTTCATTTGTGGGTGGGCATTGACTCATGAGTTTTGAACATTCACTGTGGCAATGTAAATCTGGATCAAAACTTAAATTCTATGTTTCAAAAAGAACCAGTTGAAAAAAAAAAATTAAAGCAACAGAAGTGCTTATATTCCATTGAATTTTCAGACTATCCAATTTAAATAAGTATTTCCAAACCACTCAAGCATTCCCTGGCATTGCTGCGAGTCAAAACACAAGACAAACTTGTTAGTGTCTCAGTCACAGGAGGTTTGAGAAAGAGTTTAAGCAAGCGCCTGTCAGGAATGCTTATGGCATACAGGCCCAGCCATGGAGGGGAGAGGAGGTCAGATCATCCCTCAGATTTTATCAACTTTTTGATTCCTAGAAAGGAATTGTTATTGAGACATTTCAAAGCAGGGCAGTGCCATGCAGCTGTGACAAATCAGTGATGATACTGTGGTTTTTATATACTGAAGATTTTTATATCATATTCCGTAATATCCTCACACAGATAAGTTCATAAGGTAAGATAAAAGAAGCTGCCAGGTAGATAAGATTTTGTAATTTTCAAGCCGATTAAATAATATTGTTGATGACAGAGGTTAGCACAGGTCTGGCTTGGCAAACAACAATAATTGCTGATCATAATAATAATAATATGTACTAGAACAGGAAGCTACTCTTCCTCCAAGCTTCTGAGTACATACACCGCAATCATGACAGCATACATAATGGCAAGTTAATCTTAAAAACAATCACCTGCAAAATAATGACCTTGTTTGAAATATTTTAATTGCTCTGTCATGGAAGTATTCTCCAAGGTTACTATGACTGAACAAAGTCAGAAAAATACTTTGCATTTTGTCAGACAATGTGCTTTGTAGACACATGTTTTTATACTTCTATAAATAAAAGGAGGCAACTGTCTGTACATCCTACAGGCTTCTTGTATATTTAATGTATTCCATAAATCATAACACAGTGATTGGTCATGTATAATAAAATGCTACAATCTAAAAAGGACAGCAGTTATTCAGGATTTCAGAATTCAGCAGATATTCAGGATTCAATGCTAACTGGTTTCCCTGGAACAGATGTGAAAGAGACAAACTACAGATTGGTAGGAGTGGGAGCAGCTACAATAGCTGAAGATTATTAGAACACAGTGTTTTCACCTGACAATTTCACATCACTAAAATCCATTTAAAATCTACTTTTGCCACTCAATGAATATGTGGAGCATTTAAATTTGTATGTGCAATAGATGCAGAGAGGAAAAAAATAGTTTTTCATATGTAAGCCTCTCTTTTACTGAAGAGCAAAGTGAGCTAAAGAGAAAAGAAAGACAAAACTCTATCTGTGTGCAATTCCTGGAGCCTTACTCATCTCACTTCCTGATTCTTCTTTTTGGCCTCCTTTCCCTTAGGGCCCTCCTACCTCTATAAACACCATAACAATAATTATCGCGTCACTGAAGACTTAAACATTCTTGACATCCTAACATCTAACAAGTACAGGACATTTCACAAAGGCCTAGCCTGGCTTTCAAGAAGTGGGTCAGCTTGACACATCCCATGTGTTTCTGAAAGCCTGCAGTCTTTGAGCTTGCTCATCTATGGTAATGGGCACCCTACCAATGCTCGGGCTGGAAACAAAACACTGCCTGGTTTGCCAGGGGAACTTTAAATTGTTTACCGAAAGCGTGTAACTCTTAAATTTCCATCCCAAACATCATAGAGAGGATGTCTCATGGCGCCTGGCCACACAGCAGTTTCCAAACTCGGCAGTTTTGTGACCCACCTGCCCCCACCGTTAGCTAAAAGGGTGCTGGAATTCCTCCAGCCTCAGGCAGGAGTCAGGCTGCTGATGTGCCCAGCCAGGATAAGACAAAAGGGAGCATGGAGTGTTTCCATCCATTAGTCCAAGAAGGCTGCGTGGTGAGGTCTTCTTTCATTTCATCTCCTCCTGTCCTTCAACCACACTTCACTTGGTTACATACCACAACAGGATTTTTTAGTCCTGGCTGATCTGGCCAAACAAACTCTTTTCCCACAGAAATTCTGGCCATCGTGGGGTATTTTTTTAGTCACCCTTCAATAGTTTTTCTTATATTTCAACATTTAAATCGTGCCAACTTGCTTCCACCCTCGGCAGAAATTCATGATGACTCAGAAATGGATCTTGTCCTGCTAGCTGAGAATCACTTCTCTAATAGTGCTATGGTTTGATATCTGTTTTCACAAAGGGAATAAACCAATGTGTCTCATCATATTTTCTATCGTGCCCCCACATAAATTTGTGTTGTGAATAAAAAACATTCTCTTCAGCTTGGAGGGCATTTTATTTTTGTACACATTTTGACATTTTAGTTAGAATATGATGCTTGTACAGTAACCCAGGCAGCGGAGACTATAAAATCTTCTATTTATGATCTATTTCAGTGAACAGATTTTCACTTCTCCTTAAACAGACTTTTAATATTAAGAAAAAAACCCACAACTCTATGCACCAGAAAATGATCCAAAATAATTGTTCTTCAGCAAAAGGAAAGAGGATGTGATAAAGACGTGTGTATAGTTACTTTGGAAGAAAAGCATGAAGTTAGCTACTAATCAACTCTCTAAACTCATTAACAAAATGAAACAATAAAAGAAAAATTGGACTGCAGAGATTAAATTTGGTGAGATTTTGTATAAAGAGTGACTCATACTTCTATGAAACTTGGTGTGCCTGTAAATCACAGTGCTCATGTACAGACCAGAAAGGTAAGAACAGAATAAAGAGAACAAGCTGATCCCGCTGTGTATACATGCTGATGTTGAAGTACCAACACTAAATAAATATTGATATCTATCTATCTCTCTCTCTCTCTCTCTCTCTCGCTCTCTCTCCCTATATATTGTATAGATATATAAATACCACAACTGAAGCATTGGCAAACAAGTGAGATTTCTAATCACTTTTGCTCTAAGATAGCACAGGCATAGCTGAGTCATACAACAAATTTTTTTCTATTAGCGGATTGCTCAGCTTTATCAAAGCAGAAGCACGGTGAGCAGCAATGTAGTAATACTGTAAATTGCAAATGGATTACCATTTGATTCAACAAAGTTAATAGGTGATGATAGCCTATAATTCATATGTGATTCATTTTGGCAAGTCTTCCACTTGTCATCAAGTTCATCAAGCCTAGCCTATACATAAGCAATTAAACCAGCAAGGCTAAAACACAGTCCAAAGAGAAAAGGGCTTAGGTAGTTTAAAGGGATCTATCCTTCATACTGTTGAAATATCATTGCCTACTTCTTAGTGGCTTTCTTTTCTTGCTAGGACTAGTAAATCAGCTCAGTAGGCACAATAATAAATAACACACTGCTGATTTCCAAGCAACTTCTAGAAGCAGGAAAATTAATTCCAAAACAGTTACATAGAAACTATGCACTGGAAAAGCTTAACTGGGAGGAATACTAAACAAAGAACAGCAAACAGTTACCATCACTACAAATGGGAGATATTAAATTTCAGGGAAGTGGCTGGAAATGTGTCAGGCTGGCAGCCGCAGCACAAGCACTAAATTCATGTGCAACTAGGAGGCTTGGTCCTACAGCGAGGACAAAGGACACATACAGAAATAGACTCCCAAGGAGAATCCTGCCTCTGTTTCTTGATGACAGCCAGAATGCTATCGGCATCACTGGCACAGATGGCCATAGCCCACTTACTCACTCTTAATGAAAACACAGGGAGCAGCCAACACAGGATCCAGGAGCTAAATTAACCTCTGCAACATCGAGGCCGTGCACAAAGCTCTGTCGTGAGAAGAAGATGCATTTGTGCCACCAGGACAGCTTTACTCTTACTGGTGCTGCCTGAAGGGTGTCAGTCAGGGTTGCTCTCCCTTCTTCTCTGGCTCTGGATTCCCTAGGGAGAGCAATGGGTGTACTGACAGTGAGCTGATGCCCATGCAGCACACCTGCCTGGAGCATATGGCTCCTGGGCTAAGGGAGTGATCACCTGCACTCACTTTAAAATACATGTTCCACACATTTACTCCCTGTTGATAGGCTCAACAAGAGGCCAAACAAATACCCTCAGTGCCTGGAATGCTTGGATTGCATTTTCTTTGATTGAAATGGTCCCTTAAAGTGAACATAAATGAAAACCAAGCAAAAAGAAGAGAAGTTTTGCATTTGAATGTCGAAATTAGGCCTAACAAAAGGGGGGCATTGCTTTCTGCAAAGCTAAATAATCTCTAGCTGATCTATCTACTGAAATTCTTTGAAAGCATCAAAAAAAAAAAAACAACTCACCCAAAAAAGCCCAAAGAGATTGTGGTGGACTAGTCAATGTTTTACAGCGTTTCAAAAGGCCTTTGATTAAATCTCTAAGCCAGAGAGGACTCAAGCAGCTAAATAGTCACTGGGCAAAAAGAAAAGTACAACCATGGTTCAAAAACTGGAGATAGAAAACAAAGAGCAGAATTGAACTGCGAGTTTTTGCGATGGCGGAAGGTTAACGCCAGCCAGCTTCTGGGCTCTTCAGCAAGTCTCATATTGCTGCTGTATTTACCACTGATCTAGAAAGAGGGCTGTATTGTGAGATGGCAACATTTGCAGCTGTCATAATTATTTCAGCTAAGCAAGACAAGAGGGGACTGTGATGATGAGGAAGTGCTAACGAAACAGAATGCACCATGTAATGGTGAATTAAGTTCAATACTGAAAATGCAAAACAACACACATTAAGGGAGGGACATGAGTACTGCTTCTAAATCTGACAAGCTCCCTTTCATTTATACTAAACTGGAAAGTAGAAACCAGGCATTTATGTAAATATCTATGTGCTATCTCTAATCCTGACAAAGCTGTAGTCAGAAAACAAGTTAGTAGAACACAGGAGGAATAAATAACATACTAGTTAACACCAATTATTAGATTCCCTACAAAACCTCTGGCATAGTATGCAGCCTATCTTCACTCAGAAACAGTGATGTGAATGGGTCTGTCTAGGGGCATAGTTTGGAGAAAAGACTTTTATAAAAAGCAGTGCTTTGTTACCCTTGGATTATTTATCCTTGGAAGATGGCAAAAGATGTGATAAAAGCAATCAGAGTAGCAGAGTAGAGAATAATGTCAAGAACTAATCGCAGAAACAGCTGCTCTCCTGTCTTACTGTTCAAGAAACAGGAACCTGATGGTGGCAATCTCAAATGGGTGACATGAAGCATTTTGGCACAAATGCTAAAAGTGATACACAACTGAGGAAGTAGATATGGCAGAAAATTTACTGACAATCACAAAAGAGTTAAGACACATCTATACTTACAAACACAACAAATGTATTTCCCAATGTCTATAGTTAGCCAAATACTGTATTTTTAATAAAAATGTAAACAACTAAGCTTAATGGTTTACAACAACCTCTAGATACTAGAAGGCAAACTAATATATAGTGGGAGATAGCCTACAATGCCAGGGTAATTGACCCTCAGGCATGGTTCAGCTTGTGTTTCAACATCCATCCTAAGCACTTCTACTCTTGTACAGTTTGCAGCTCCTCCTGATAGGGTATTTTTAGATAACTACATTTTGTCCAGCCATAAATGCCATAAGACATCACAAAGCAGTTGCATGTGACAGGATATTTTGGTGAGAACTATAGGTGAGAAATGTTTAGCTTCATACAAGCCTTTGTGAGTGTCACACCTGCATTACCTCACAAGCCATTTCACACAGATGAAGCATAATTAACCTCCTCTGTTTCCTGCTTCTGTGCCTACACTTCAATATGCTGGCAGCTGTAAAAGAGTTTGTGAAGTAATCAACATTTCAGGTTCATAGAAGCACAGAACCACAGAATTGTTAGGACTGGAAGAGATCATCCAGTCCAAGTTTGTTGCCAAGGCAGTGTCACCTAGAGCAGGTAACACAGGAATACGTCCAGGTGTGTTTGAAATGCCTCCAGAAATGGAGACTCCACAACTTCCCCAGGCAGCCTGTTCAAGTGCTCTGCTACCCTCAATGTAAACTTCCTCCTCATGTTTAGGTGAAACTTCTGTTTTAATTTATAGCCACTGCTCCTTGTCCTGTTGCTGGGTACCACTGAAAAGAGTCTGGCACTGTGCTCTTGACACTCACCTCTGAGATATTTATATGCATTAATGAGATCCCCTCTCAGTCTTCTATTCTCCACACTAAACAGGCCCAGCTCCCTCAGCTTCTCCTCATAAGAGAGATACTCCAGACCCCTCACCATCTTTGTGACCTCTGCTGAACCCTCTCCAGACACTCCTTGTTTTTCTTGTACTGAGGAGCCCAGAACTGGACACAGGTTCTAGACTTGCCAGTGACATTCCTTTCCTTTTCTAATGTTTTCCAATGCAAGCTTGCCAATATGTAAACCATTTCTCTTTCACTGCTGCCATGTGAATATATTAGTGCGGGCAACCACTGAACAACCAACAACATTAAGCACAAACAAAACCTCCCCGCAACACACAAACCGAAGAAGAAAAACAGGCCCTTAACAAAACCCCCTCAGAAACACCGCGTTGCTCCTCCTCTCCTCCTGAGCTGAGGCATTCCCAAGCTTTCCCACCTCTGGGAAAAGCTCTCAGTGGCATTTCCCCCTCACCACCTGTAGTGCTGGACACAAGGTGTGAGCAGCAGACCCACACTGTGCCTGTCAGGACACACAGCCTCCTCAGCAACACACACCAGCCTGTCTCCATTCTCCCCACCTGCCATCTCCAATCATCCCCAACGCTGCCTTCTCCTTCTTCTTCAACTCAGTGTCATGACCCTGAAGGCAGGGTAACTGAGGTTCTTGTTAATACATCACTTGGAGTGGATTAGAGTGAAATGACAGTGAATTACTGGTGTTTACATATATATATATATATGAATGTACATATATATATATGTGTTTATGTGCATAGTTTATGTTCTTTTGCAAGAATTGTAATTTGATCCACCACTGCTTGAGGGTCATGCCAACTGCTATAAGCCCAGGACATACCAGGAGGAAAAGGGTTGGCATTATGGCTGTTTAATTTTATCAGGAGGGGACTCACTCTGGGATAGTCAATCCTTTTGAATCGGTCATTAACGCATTGAGGGTTAATGCCTCTCTCCCCATCACCCCTCTGAGGGTCAGCTTGAATGTGTCCCAGAAAAAACCTTTCAACAGGTCCGGGTCACACCAGCAAACTTTTCAACAGGTCTGATGTGCCCAGGTCAACACCAAGAGGAGAATTATCACTACAGTTTCATGACTGTAATGTCAGTGACAGGACTCGAGGAAACAGCTTGAAGCTGTGTCCGGGGATGTTGAGGGCAGAGATCAGGAAAACGTTCTTCACCCAGAGGGTGGCTAAGCACTGGAGCAAGCGTCCCATGGAGCGGTCACAGCACCAAGCCTGGCAGAAGTCAAGACACATTTGGACAAAGCTCTCCAGCGGCATATTCTGACTCCATGGCAATTTCATAACGAGAGGACAGTCACAATTTGGCAACAATACCCTTCAGTAAGCCACCGAGGGTCAGTGTCCCTTTCCCCACTACCCTGGGGGGCGCGCTCAGACTTCCTCCTGGACAAAAGCTCGCGGCAGGCCCGGGTCACGCCAGAGGGCCCCAGGACAGCTTCGGCCCGTACGGGTCACTCCAGCAG